>JASDQU010589712.1:2089-15661 GCA_032191745.1 Picea mariana
AATGACACCACTCGTCACTTCCTCCAGTACTACCACTGCCTCCCCTAACACAGGTAGTAAAAGGTTATGAACCAAATTCATGTGTGCCATTTGTTATGAGTATGGCCATTAGACCCACCATTTCCTGACATTACCTCAATTTCGACAGACACTAACGACGGTTTTCCAAATATTTCAACAAGAACCCCTTCCATCCACGTCATTTCAAACACAGTTCACTGACATCTACTATGTCACAACCTCCATCAATGAATGGATGAGATGTCCTTGTTCTCTCTGTGACTCACTATACTATTTCACCTACCAGTGTCCCACGATTATTGAATACAGGCATCGACAAATGGCCCTAATTCAAAATCCTCCCATCACCTCACCACCCACAACGCCGATAATTCCCCCTACTCCCTCTCTAGATACTATTTATATCTTCTCCCCTGAGCCTGAGGGACTCCCTACTCCTCCATGGTTCATATATAGCTTAGAGGAGGATTTACCCCCAAATCCTTCCAATTCTCCATGGTTCATAGATATCCTCGAGGAGGATTTACTCCCAAATCCCCCCAATTCTCCAATTCATTTCCCCACAAAAATTTTACGCCCGACTACCATTTTCAACCCACAATATCTTGATATTTGTTTATGTCAAGCAAACCATCGCAACCTTGTTGCATCACGCCACCTTCCTCTTCCCCATTAGAAGAAAACCACACAGTAATAGTCACCAATGTTACTCTCCTGGATCCCTTGTATTCTCGATAGTTCCATTGTGACGAGGACTTCCTCGAGGAATTAACTACCCCTGATTACCCATGGGATTCGCTCCATCACAGAGCACTCTTTCTTTCACAGGACACTTTTGCACCTCCTGTTCAAAACTCCATATATGCAATCGAAACCAAAGATTGTCTCCCCTCCGGGCACATAGATTAGTTCAATAAACCTATCCCTGCCCTCAACGCTTTTGAAGAAGGAAACATGGCCAAAATTTCCCCCACCGTCAAAATCGATATTTCCATCAAGCCTAGAATCATAGAGGAAATCACCATTGGCACCGTATTCTCTCCTGAAGAACTCATAACTTACAAAGCCCTCTTCCAGTAGTACCTGGACATTTTTGCCTGGTCATACACCGAAATGCCCAGCCTTGATCCCTCTATTGTCGAACATCGTATAGACACTTGGCCCAATATTGCACCTGTACGAAAAAAGAAACATCCATTACACCCATCTAAAGCCGCAACCATCAAAACCAAGATTGACAAATTACGAGCTGCAGGGTTCATATACCCCATAGCGTATACGTCATGGGTCTCCAACCCTGTCTCGGTGAACAAAAAATAGGGCACTATCCATGTCTGTACGGACTTTCATGATCTCAATCATGCTTGTCCAAAAGACAACTTTTCAACATCCTTATCGACCAAATTATCGATGATTGTGCTAGCCATGAGGCTTTGTCCTTCATGGATGGTTTCTCTAACTACAACCAAATTCAAATCCACCCAGCCGATAAATACAAAACTACATTCACTACCCCTTGGGGTACCTTTGCATATCATGTCATTCCTTTCAGCCTCAAGAACACTGGAGCCACTTTCCAACATGCCATGACATACATTTTTCATGATCTGGCTCAAATCATTCTCGCCTACATGGATGATATCACCGCTCGATCCAAGAAACACACTCAACATATCAAGGATTTACGGATAGTATTCCAAAGGTTTCGTCAATACAACATCTGCTTGAACCCCCTCAAGTGCATATTTTACATCACCGTTGGCCACCTCCTTGGGTTTATTGTGTCCTAATGCGACATCACCGTGGACCCCCTCAAGTTCCAAGATATCACAGAAATTCCCCCACCACGGAATTTACGCCAACTGCAAAGCCTACAAGGAAAAGATAACTTTTTATGTCACTTTGTCCCCGATTATGCCACTCGGGCACATGGTTTCCTTCACCTCTTACATCATGATATCCCATTCAAATGGGATGAACATGCCCAATCTTCTTTTGATGATCTCAAAGCGTCCCTCTCCAATGCCCCATTGAGTAGTCCACCTGACTATGACCGCGACTATATCCTCTACTTATCAGCCTCAACCGTCTCTATAGTAGGAGTCCTTGTCCAATTAGGGGATAATGACTGGGATCATGTCATCTATTATGTTAGTAAAAACCTTTCAGGGCCACCCTTGAAATACAATCATGAAGAAAAAATCCCCCTTGCAGTTGTCCTCGTAGTCCAGAAACTATGCCATTACATCCTGCTTCGAACTACCAAAGTCGTAGTAGATTCCAACCCCATGCAATACTTGCTCAATCACTAGAAAATCAATGGAAAATTTTCCCACTGGATTGTCATCCTTCAGCAGTATGACCTCAAGTTTACAACACCCAAGAGCAAAAAATCCCTCATCCTTGCCGAAATCATTACGAAATTTCCTTCCATGACTACTAGTTCTCCCGTCAATACAGATTTTCCTGACAAACATCTATTTTACATCCCCTCAGATGACCCCTGGTATGGTGATTTTCTCATCTGCCTCCAAACACAAAAGTTTTGGAACCACCTCTCCAGGGATGATCATCGATGTATTCGACACCAGGCCCCTCATTACCTTCTTATCAACAATATCTTATATCAGCGAGGGGTCGACACCATACTTCGTCGATGTCTAACTATTGACAAAGTCGACAGAGTATTGAATGACTACCACAATGATGCATGCGATGTCCACCTCTCTGGGATTTCCATAGCCCAGAAAATCACTCGAGCCGACTATTTTTGTCCCACATTATTTCAAGACTGCATCCACGTTTTGAAGCGATGTGACAAATGTTAACTATATGCCAACAAAGAAGGAGCACCACTTTCTCTTCTACACCCAGTCATTACTGTTGGCCCCTTTTGTAAATGGGTCATATACTTTATGATTTTCAACCCCCCATCCAACAATGGACACAAATACATCATCGTTGCAGTCGATTAATTCACCAAATGGGTCGAAGCCATGCCCACCTTCAACAACACCGCTGACACTACAACACATTTTTTCTTTAACCATGTCATCTCCCACTTTGGAGTCCCCCTACAATTAGTCTTTGATCATGGGAAACACTTCAAGAATGAGATTTTTATCGAACTCTTCTCCAGGTTAGGCTTCTCCCACGAGTTCGCCTCACCATAATACCCTCAGTCCAACGGACAGGTAGAGGCAGTCAACAAGGTCCTCAAAACCATGTTGCAGCGTACGGTCAACAAACATAAGACCAATTGGCACCATATGTTGTTTTCCACACTGTGGTCTTATCGCATGGCAGTTAAAACTTCCACTGGTTTCACACCATTTCATCTTGTCCATGGGGTCGAGGCCACTCTCCCTATCGAATGTGAAATCCCCACACTACGCACTGCTATTGAGCTATTAACTGACACTGCTCCAATGGAACAACGTTTGCTAAACTTAGAGTCCCTACATGAATATCGTTGGTATTCATTAAAGAACAATGAGGCAGCTAATGGTCAAAGGCCATCTTTGATCGCCATGTCAACCTTCAGTCATTCAACGAAGGTGACCTCGTCCTTGCTTACGATATCGCTCATGATATCTTCATCCATGGCAAGTTCGAATCGTTATGGCATGGACCTTATATCATCCAACATTGCCTCACTAAAGGTGCATATGTCCTAGCCTCTCCCAAAGGCCACCCCCTCAAATAACCCATCAATGGGTTGTACTTAAAAAAATTCTATGAGTGAGCATAGCTAGTCTGCACTAGGATTTTTATTTTTTTTGTACACTTTTCTAGAGTTTTTAATCTTATTTTCTCCCATGCCTTGCATCCAATCTATAATTTTTTTATTGACAGATGCCTCCTCCATCAGCCTACCACATCAGCTATGCCGATGGAGCTATCCATTGGACACAGAATCTCACTTCGGCCACTTGGGCCCTCTATACTCCCTCACATGAGATACTCCACTCCAACGGCATATGCCTGGGCTCCGCAACCAACAACCAAGTCAAATACACAGTCATCATTGGCCTCCTTGTAGAGTCCAGTCACCGTTGTGTTCATCACCTTAGAATCTTAATCGATTCCCAACTCGTCATCCTCCATCTCAACAATGTGTACCACATTTGCGATCCTTTCCTCTTCCGTAAATACCTGCAAGTTAGACTTTTATCTCGACATTTTGATTCAATTAAATTTACACATATTCCAATGTAATTTAATCAAACATTAGATAATATGGCTAACCTGGTGTTAGATTGGCATTTATCACATCAGTATACCATTATACATACATCACCCATCAACAGTCTATCCCAGCATATAAATTAGACAACATCAACAAAAACATTAACACATGTGAACATCACAAAGATCCCAATATATATATATATATATATATATATATATATATATAGATAGATAGATAGATAGATAGATAGATAGATAGATAGATAGATAGATAGATAGATAGATAGATATATCAGTCAATGTTCCATCAATGTTTACAAAAAATAGTACATGTACAAACATCTGTAGGCCGGTGAACCACCTCACCCCTATAGATACAAAACTGGTGTCACCACACCAAATAGGCTCGTAGGCCTATATAAATACCAAAACTACAAAAATACATAGAGACACTCATGGTGCCTCTAGAGCACCACCACTTGGTCCTCTCTTGGGAGGAGGTACCCCACCAGCTATTGGTCCCTCAGGCCCTGGGGGAAACTGCCCAGTCATAGCTTCTCCCGCTACAACTACTCGACGGATTAGACTCCACGAATCCACCGGAGGACCAATACACTACTCTAGGACCCCCTCAACCTAGATGTGCACCCACATCCCCTCTGGTACTCCCTGTAGTACCACCTCTAATCGGCGGAGAAAATCCTCAAACTCTCCCTCGGCCCCTGTCGGAGGAGCATGTGATGGCCTTGGCCCGAGGTCATCGTAATTGCATCACCTAGATGCTCTCTTACTGTCAATGGGAATTTCCCCAACATCATCTTGTCATCATCTCTCTCCTACCCGCGGCTCTCCTTGCAGAGGTCCCACCGCCTCCTGATGAGCCGACGTTCTAGCTAACTCAACCTCGTGCCCGCGAGGTCCCATGTCTACACACACAACAAACAAATGATAGCATCATCATCCATCCATACAAAAATATATATGCTATTCTATATAACATATCAAAACATCAAATATAACACCATACCTCTATGGTTGAAAACCTCCCCCAGGGGTAGCACCATACCTGGATCATCTTGGAAGTCCACCCCAAAATACGGATATCGAAGTATGATCTGTGGCATCTGACGCCACACCCGTGCAGTCTTAGCCATGAAATAATGTTCTCCCTTCCCACCAAAATGGTGAACCAAAATAGTCACCCACTGCCTCAATCATGGCTCTCGCACACCAAGTGCGTCCAAAATCACTCTAGGACGCAACATACGCACCCTCTCCAAGAACCACACAACCAAGATGGAGCCAAAAGAAAACTCCCCTGAGTCAACAACTCAACACCTGTCAAGCTTCCCTACCATCTTGGCATGCATCATCACACCACAGGAAAAATGCTCACTTGCCAACGCCCTCTACATAACCCTCAGATGACCCCCACTGATCCGCTGAGTCATGAGAGAACCATAGACTCTCACAACCATCGCTACCATACAATGATTTACAAGGGCATCCATCGCCCCAATGCTAACCATGAAACCCGAAATGAAGTTCTCTCTCGAACAGTACCTCCGGGCTAAGGTAGCCAACTGCCCATCCCCGAGTAACATGGGCTTCGCCAGTAAAGGAGTTCCCCGAAAAGGTAGCCCAGTCATAAAATATATATCCTCCAACATAGTGAAGGCCAACTCCTCACCCCATACAATGAAGCAATGTCGATCTAGATTCCACATCAAAATTAGGAACTGCAATAAATACTACTATGACCGAAGTAAAGAGCACTCAAAAAACTTCAACAACCCACAAGCTGCCAAAGTATCCCAAATCGTCGGTCCTCATCCATCAATGCCTCCCTTTGGCGTGACCAATCCCTCTCTCTCCAATGCACCAGCATCATCAAACTGGTCACCTGCATCCACATATACAGTACTCGATCAACTATCATAACCCATAAAAACATCTAAATCTCCAAAAAGATAAGTTTTTTTTATCCCCTCCAGCTTTGCCTCAATGGCACGACTGTTTTCCCCACAGGCGTGCACATATGCGTGCCTATTCATCCCAAAGTCCCGCACTCATGCGCGACTTTAGGTGATATAGGGGCACATACATGCACCCTTGTCAGATACACATATGCGCCTTTTGGCATGCATGTTCTCTACACAATTGTGCACACATGCGCTGTTGTCAAGAACACAATCGCGCATGCATGCGTAGCTATGATTCAGAAAGGTGCACGCCCAATGCATGCCTATTTTCCTCACTCGGGTGCCCCCATGCATGGATGTCCAAGATAAAGTCGCGCACTCATGCATGGGAGTTCTTCACTCGCCCATGCACTTGGGGGCCCACCCTCATAAATCTTCTTGTACGTCCACCTGTATAACCCTGCCCAAAAAAATAAACCCTAAGTCCTATGCAGGAGGATACAACAACTAACCTGGCACTTGCTGATCTTGAATCAACTGCCTCGACCTCCCGGAATCTCCAAATCTCCTCTAAAATTGCTCGTTCACTCAATAATATAGAAAGTACAAATGAGGTGGAATTGTGGGCCCTACAACTATATATAATCCATTTTTCCAAACTTCCAGACTCAATTTCGGGAGCCCTGAATGTCCATTTTTTGATCTGTCTTCAGCCACGAGATTAGGATCCCACCACCTACACAATGGGCCACCATCCATCCTCAGCCCCAAGGGAGACTTTTTTCTCATCCCATGCTCACGTACGAATGCTTATATTCACACATTATTGAATAACTATTATATGTTCTTTATATTCATATATTCTTCACGTTGGGTATTCGGTTTTCATGTGTGCAGGTACTTGGTCATCATACGTCAGCACTACCCCTTCAGGTATATACTCAGCACTGGCATGTAATATTTCCCTCTAAATCTCAATTACATCTCCAGTAATACCGTCTGACATTTGCCTTTAGTGTCCCTATATCTAGCTCTGTAGTACTGTCACCCCCACTGTATTTTGGTATTGTCACCTAGTAGCACTCTTCCCCACATGAGTTTTCCCATTCATAGTCCCCCTTGACACTTTGACACTCATGTTGTTTTCATCCTTTAGGGATGGGAGTCCCTCTAGTTTTACGCATTTTCAAGAATCAGCCACATACTCCTCCTCCTCATTTTGCTAGCTTGCCCACTGGACTCCCAGGTTATCTCATCATGGTTCTATCTTGACTGTAGTTCCGCAGTATCATTAACCACCCATTTCATCCATAATCAATTCACCCATCTATAGATTGCCCTCCATTCATTTACCTTATACATAAATCCACCTATGGGGCCCCCACCCTCCACCCATTCTCCAAGCAACTTGTGCCCTCATAGGCCAATCCATATTGCACTGAGGAACCCATTTATGTATCTGAACACTCATCCAAAATTATTCTTTATTCATTTGGTAATCATACAAAGCCTTTGTTTCCAACATTTACATAGCTTTTTGTCGTCACCTTTGGCAATCGTCTTCCTCTGGAAAAGAAACCCATGTCACCCTTGGTTGGGGCATCCATTATCTTCTACTCTTGTTGACATCACCCATAAGCCCCAAGTATATCACCATCCATGTACCCCTAATCTCTGAGTTTTTCCACTTTGTCTCACCTCTGGCACAATTTAACCCACGCCTAGTCGTCACCCTGACGCTAGGCCCAGTTTCATAGTTGCTGCCACATTCCCTTTATCCCCAACCAAGGGAAGTCTCTAGTTTCACCACTTTCTGACTTCTTCCATGTTACTCATCAGTTCCTGATCTTATCCAATGGATTTCATGAAGCCCTCTGCTTCTTGAAGTCGTGTCTCCCTTTCTGTCGACATCAGTATAGTTTCCAGATGAGCAACAATATATTGACTCTCATTACCTTCACAATGAGGCGTCTTGGATGGCACAATGAGTACCATCATTGCTCTTTGTTTTCATTGACCCCAATGACATTCGACTTCAACACTTTATCATGTTCTGGTGGGTCTTACTTTGTGACTATTGTAGTTGTTTTTATATTTTCCGGACCTCTGAAATTTGATAGACTATCAATGCCTGCATGCCATCGACACTTCTTAGAGGTGTCATCACCTCTTTTCAGAGTATGTTCACCATGAGAATTTTCCTCTACCTTTATCAAACTACCCCTGAGGGCACTGCAATTATATACATCAACACATAGCTTCAGTTACTGTATAACACCTTTTTTGAGTTGCATGACATGAGCATGGGGCATGCCTGCCTCATTTGTACACAGTTTTATTTTCTACACCTTGTGCACGGATTGGGTCATACAGGTTCCCCTCTCCCTCCAATGTTTCTCTCTTAACACTCCCCACACCTCTCTTTATTACATAGGTACTCATAGTAGAATAAACATTGATGTATTTCGGCTATACATATGCTCCTAACATCACACATCAGGGGGCATCTGTTATCACCAGAATTTCATCCGCAAATGGTTACAAGAATCCATCATCTTCAAAAATCCCATTAGTTCACACATGGACCAAAAATTAATTTCAAAAAGGTAAAAAACTATACAACCAATTATACAATCATCATGCGCTAAGACTACATAGGGAGCACGCAGACATGCACCATCCAGAAACGCAAGAAAAGTGCACATGCACATGATGCGCGACTATGGATACAAAAAACCATGCACCCCTCAGAACAATGCATTTATGATATTGGTCATTCTTCCACCCACTTTTGGTTCAGCGTCCAAGTTGATTTGACACCCAAATCTCGGTTGAATCCAACTGGGGGGTTGGTCAAAGACCTAAGGGTGCCCTAAAGGGCCCCTTGTTCACACTAAGAACTGGTTACATAATGCCTCAAAGATATGCTATAAAAGGAGGCCATGGGTGCACTATTTTTTCAAGGAATTCATTTGTATTGTTATGCTGCTTATATTCTCTTGGAGGATCCTCTTTCCTCATCAAGAGCATGCAAGAACCATTTCATTTAGCCATTCATATCACCTCTTGAGTGAATGAGATTTGGATTCTCTTCACCATTTCATTCTAGTTTGTTACTTGTAAGAAGAGCTCAATATTTGGGGGTCCAAGATCCATCCCTTGCAAGAAGAGGGGACCCATATATCTCCCTTTCTCTTTGGTGTTTTCCCACTAATACAATCCTATCCATTGGTGGCATGAGTTTTTTTTTTTTTTTTTAATGTTCTTATGCACTCTAGTTTAATTTATTTTATTGTTCTTAGTTTAGTTCTTTGTTTATTTCTTATGATTGATACTTCTAACTCTTTCCTTCACTGATGTCTTGCCTATCTAACCCAACTAGTCTTGTAAGCATCTCTATTTTGCTCATTCAGGTGACAAAATAGGTGCACCACTTAGTAGTTGAAATATTTCAATTTGATAGGATAGCACTAATGTAGTCGAAGGGAAAATCTCTATGAGCTTTTTTATAGAAATAAATGTATTGTTGCCTAGAAAAGGCTGCTGATAGTTGTTGTTGAAGAAGTTTTTGTTGTTGAGATTGTTGAATCTTATCAGAGTATTGTATGAGTCTATGTATATTTCATTTCAATGAATATAACATAGAAGCGTTGAACCAAATCTCTGGTGTTGTTGTTACTATGTCTATATGAATGAATGGTAGGATTTCTAGTTAATTGCATTTTTCTATTATTACTTGTTCTTATGCTATGAATGATTTACATGTTTGAATGTATGAATCTGTGAGGATTAGATAATTTGCAATTGTTTCTCTTCTATGAGCATGTGCAAGGAGTGCATAGTGTCCGCAAGGAGTGCGTTGATAGAGTTTGTTTCGACTCAGAAGCTCAGAAGAGATAACTTGAATCTTTGTTTGCAAAGAGTGCAGAGGACCTCGCAAGGTGTGCACAGGTAGAAACACACTCATTTATGCATTTTTTAGGAGGAGTAATTGAGTTATGTAAAGAGCTATTACAAGGAGTGCATAGTCGCCCAAAGAGGTTAATTTGAAGAGAAACATGTTTGCAAGGTGTGCGTAGGTTTGATATTCAACCAAGTGTCAAAGAAAAGTTCTAATAGGTTCAAAGTTTCGAGGAGGAACAAGATTAGAAGAGATAGCAGAGGAAATTCTTCAGTAGGGAGGAGCCCATTGAAAATTTCCCAATCAACGAGTAAGATCCATTTGGAGGAATCAAGATCTGTTCAGACCATGAGATCTGGGAGAGTTGCACGGAGGATAGCGTTAGAATCCTTCTACACTTCACGTTTTTAGAGAGAAGTCATGAAGAGAGAAGTCAATCTAAGCCATCGATATCAAGGGAGGATGTGTGGAAGCGGATCAGAGTATTTGGGAGGAAGAGCTCCGAAATATTTGTGTGGAGCAAAGAGAAATTTATGCGAAGTCGTGAAGGCCAAAGAGATCTACGCCATTGGATCCAGAAAATACATGTGGCAGATATCCATGTGTTTTGAAACAAGGTTACTTCGGATAAAAACAAGTGACGTGAAGCCAAAACTCCCAAATCCCTAAGTACAAAAGTCCACCATGGACATCGATCTAGGAAGGACACGCATCACCAGATTGTGGACTTCGAGGAAAATCAAGGAGGAAGTGGAGCATTGACCATACGTCATCCGAAGCTTAAAAGGTAAGAGTTAAATCCTAGCCATCAATTGTGTAGACACGTAGTGTCAAACCTATCACTTAGGTGATAGAGAACTTCAGGGAAAACAAAAGAGTGAAGTCCTGAGGGTTAAAAGTCTTGAAGGCCGAAATCCATAGGAGTCATTGATGAACCAAGGGATACATGGAGCATGGATATTTAGTTCAGAGAAAATTCACTTCGAAGGAATAGAGGATTGAAGGCACGATAACTCTCGAAGGCTGAAGCATCAGAGTTCATATAAGTTGTCCATTGGAAAAGGAAGTGTGGCAAAAGATCCGTTACTGCAGAGGATTGACACTCCAGGAAAAGAGGATTAAGGGGGCATTGACTGCAAGTCAGCCAAAGTTGGAACGGAGAATGATCTTGACCATAGATTGAGGTGAATACATGGCACTTGATCCTTAGCTTTGAGTAAAACTTAATTCGGGGAAATAAGGTGTTGAAATGCTTGGAACTCCCAAATCTGAAGTTTTGAAGAGGATTGTAGTCATTGGTTGTCAGAGGAGCATGGGCCATAGATCTAGTCCGAGTGTTTTCACCAGTTCAGAGTTAGGGGAAAAAGGAATCAGTTGCATCCAAAACAACTGAAGCTCGAAGTCGCAAAGGGGGATAGCTGGAGGTCATATCTCGTGGTCATATTGAAGAAGAGCCTAGTGGAGGAGCTAGTTCTTGCCACTCAGTGTTACTAGAAGCACCAAAGAACGGGGTTGCCGGTGAATTTAACCTATGTGGGTAATAATAAGGGACCTGTGCAAATTGATTCTAGGGTCTAGCAGAGGCTCGAAGAGCCGATTCGACTCAATTGTTTAAAAATACTAAACCAGTAGGTCAGGAAGCCTCGAGGAGAGAAGGGGGGGTTGCGTCAGTATTCAATTGTGTTCCTATGATATTTTTATTACTGACTTGTAAACTGACTTTCTTCTATTTGACAAGTACAACTGAACTCATTCTCTATTGAAAGAAATGATCATAATAATTGTATTTTATTTCTGATTTGGATCAGAAACCTTTTCAAGTCCTGCCTCATTATGAAATAATATGCACTGTTGAACTGGTCCTCATGAATGGAATAAGTCTTCATTACTTAGAATAAATATTTGATCACCATAAAATAAGAAGAATTGTGCTTCTACTAAACTGAAGAAACGTCTGTTGCTTCTATTTGGAACAAGAGTCAAGTGTTGTAAAAGAGAGCTTCTATATGAACAAAAACATGTAAATCTTCTTCTCTTGAAACAAGATGCCCTATTTGAATTCCCTTTTATTCACCAAATATGAAGAAGAACTTCAAAATATTGTTTAATAAACTTTAGAACAAGAAAATGATTGTTGAAAGTTGTTGTTGATACCATAAATCATATATTCTTTACATATAACCCATTTTGGTACAATTAAATCTATGTATATGGATTTTCTTGAAGTCAAATATAGAAATAATTCATTGGATTACCGACCAATGATCTAAATCGTTAACCAATGTGAGACAACTCACCAGTGATGAAAATGAGTGTCAAGGTACATAAGAATCCTAACAGGAACAAATGGATGTGTTGGAGTTGAGTCACCTGCAATATCTATCAATCAAGAGACCTTGATGAATTCCCATTGTTGACAATGAGGAGACTTTACATTGATGTATGAAAGTCCCAAGGTACTTATAAACATCTCTATCTCAATCCCAAATGATGTGTTTGATTTGATGGGACAAGATCTGTTGGAAGGTGTACCTTAAAGAATCCCACATCATCTGTCACAAGAAAAACACAAATGATTTTGAGTAATCATAATACAGTATTTGAACCAACATGGTGGAATCATAATATATTATTTGAACCAACATGCAAAACGTTGTTGAGAATTTTTCTCGCCAATTGCCTAGTTTTCAAGAAAAACTCATGTCCAATTGCATTAATAACCCAATTTTCACAAATAGACTTATATCTTTTCTTTACTATTTTATTCATTTTATTTTTCTATGATATCCTACCCTACTGAAAGAAGGAAAAACCATCTTTCAAGTGTAGTAATAATTCCAATGTAGCCAAGTGTGTAACAAGATCTCACACTACTACATATTGAAAAATTTGCGATGACCACTTGTGACGAAAGTACTCTTTTGTCGCAACATGCAAGAGAAAAAGTTCAATTTTTCTAAATCCACCCCGTATTCATCGTTATCTCGACGCATGTACTTTGACTAAATTAATATGGTCAATGTTCTTCGCAAGAGCGACGCATGTATTTTTTTTAAATTAATATGGTTAATGTTTGTCGCAAGAGCGACGACTGAACTAACGTTAAAATTGACTCTTAAAATTGACAAATAAATAGGTAAAAAAACAGAAATATTTTTAGGTAACGGTTGTCGCAATTGCGACGATTGTGACCTAAAATTGGACTATAAATATTTGACAATTTAAAGATGTTGTGACAATCTTGCTAAAACAACGACGGTTCCGAAAGGGTACTTTTGTGTGGAAGAATGTCGTAGAATGTTGTTAGAGGTGGGGAAAAAAGTAAAGCGGGTGAAAAGGGTGATGGTAGATGTTATTTCCCTTGTAAAAGATGTTGACTCATACGTCCCGTAAGAATTTAAATAACAACAACTACAAAACATTGTAGGAAATATGGGCACATTGATGACGGATCAAATGAATATCGTCCCATGGTAATTAGCTATATATTCATTATCTTTTCTTATTTTGTTAATTTTCATTATCCTTTCTTATTTT
>JASDQU010589712.1:47458-58066 GCA_032191745.1 Picea mariana
TGTAGGTTCTTTCCATTCAATTTTGAAGGAAAAGTGTGGGATTGGTATAATTTCCGACCAATTTGAACAATCCATAGTTGGTTTTAATTCAAATAAACATTAAAAAATTCTTATGGTGAATCTTATCATGTGGCGGAAATTCTAGGAGTTTTGTGCAATGTACATGGAAGATGCGGAGTCCATCTAATATTTCAACACAATATATAAGCTTCCACCTAATGAAATGTTTTATGAGGTTTATGTGCAAGCTCTTCTACAAACTATATCCATTTTCTCTTTGTAGAAGGGAATGCTCAGCTTGTGAAGAAGTACAAATCCTTGAGAAATATTTGGAGTATCCTCTGAATTTGCCTCCTTTTCTCAAATGCAATAATACATATAATGAAACTAACTCATTTCAATCAAATATAGCTGAAATTGAAAATGTTCCTATTGTTGTACTAATACACACCTATTGAAAGTTCTTTTCTAACATATTGTATTTGTAGATGATCCCTTGCTAAGTTGAAATCCTGCAATAGGTTTTGAACTTAGCCTTGTTGTTACTTTGTATTGCACATGTAACCAAAGTATGTCAATGCCAAGTGCACCCTTTGATTGTCTTGGATGACACCATTATTTATTATTAATCCCTATGAAGCACCATCAAAGTGTAGGTTATGCCAAGTAGGTTTTGGTGTTTGCTAGTATATTGATGATGTCTTAGTGGTGATTTAATCATTGTCATTAGAAACATTTTAGGGTGGAGTTACTAATATTAAATGACTTCATTGATACATGAACTAGGTTATAGTCATATAATGAAGATGATAGTTAAAATTATCATGATGGCAATGCCCCTCTTAAATTAAATACAATATTTTGAATGTTTGGAACTCTTAGGTGGTTATGGTACCTTAGACAGGTTCAATTTTCATTTTCATTTATAATAACCATATTTGGTGAGGGGGATCAAAATCCTAGGATGTATTTCTTCAAGGATTTACAAGGAAAATTTATACCACAATGAATTAAGGGTTCCACTTGTGTTATTTATGGTAGGTTGTGACTCATTCATTTCTAAATCACAATTTAATTGATTCAACTAAACAACCTTAAAAAGAACATGAATTAAGCCTTACAAGTAAGCCTCCCTCTTAACACAGATATCTCTTTTTCTATCCAACATTATTTTGGATCATTTAATTATTGTATTAGATGAGGTATCACACAAAAGTATAATGGATATATCCTTCTATTTAATTGCGATTTTTATCCTCTTGATTAAGTTGTTAGGTCAATGTTTTACTAAATTAGTTATAGAGAAGTATTCCCTTCCAATAAAAAAGGATATTTCAAGTTCAACATGTGGTAAATTAGAGGCTACCGAATTATAGAAGAAGGATAAATGGTAAATGATTTTGACCTTTTGTGATTTTCCCTCACTATATTCTATCTAGGCAATCTTTGTTGAAATTTAAATTTTGGATTGATGAATTTGTTGTTTTTACTAGAAAAATGGATTCAACACCCTTGAATACCTCTACTGCACTTGGATTATGAAATGTTAGCATTTGATATCTACGAGTTCATCAATCCAAAATGATTCCTTCCATATTTGAAGCCAAAAGTTTCAATTTATCCTCCCATTCTTTTGAATAGTTGCAAAAGGGTGACCTCATTAGACATATAGATTACACCCTTTCATATATCCTTGTATTTTTGAGTTCTCTTTCAAATATCAACTTGTATGCTTTCAATGACTAGAGATAATATAAATAGAAAGCTCCTTTTGGTCTTTTAATAGAGTTCAACCAATGGAAATGGAATTGGAACTTGATAAACATATTATGTGAAGCCCATGAGATACAAATATTGACCAAAGATAAAACTCCTCACTCTCCAATGCTAGTCTCAAACTTGTTGTAGTGTCCAAATTTAATTCTCTTCCTAGAAAAAAAAAGGTGTTTATATACATAATATATAATTAAATAATATCCTATGTTAACTAGGTTTGGTTAGTTGATGGGTAAATAAATGGTGTTGTGATTCTCAACAATGATTCAAGATTCCCACAAGATTTCTCTAAAATAATTTTTTTTTTTTTTAAATAAATATTGCCATCGCAATCTCGACGCACAACAAAAATACCACGACGAATTTTCTATATAAACCATGAAAATTTGTCTTCACAATATCGACGCACAACATAAATACTACGACGAATTTGCTATATAAACCAAGAAAATTTATTGTCGCAATATCGACACACAACATAAATACTACGACGAATTTTCTATATAAACCAAGAAAATTTGTCGTCGCAATCTCGACGCACAACAAAAATCCTGCAATGAATTTTCTATATAAACCAAGAAAAATTGTCGTCTCAATCTCGACGCACAACAAAAATCTTGCGATGCATTTTCTATATAAACCAAGAAAAGTTGTCATCGCAATCTCGACGCACAAAATAAATTCTACGACGAATTTTCTATATAAACCATGAAATTTGTATAGAGAAATCGTCAATGTATATCATGTTGTTGTCGCAATCACGACGAACAATTGGTTTCACTTAGTTTGCATATATTGTCCTATTGGCGACAATATTTCTTTTTTTGTCACAATTGTGAGAAGTTCCCTACGGTCGTCCCTCTTGCGACGTTAATTCAAGTTCATCGAAATTGACATGTCACATGAAAAAACGTTTGAGAGAATGAAGATTAGTCTCAATATCCACAACATAACGTCACAAGAGTGTTGAAATAGCTGTCGCAAAATGACCCAAATTTGCTAATGTCAAGTAGACTCATATCCAAATTTGAAAATTGTATATTTATAGATGTTAGGATATGAGAAACCAACTACTCTGATTGATATGGTGCCAATAAATGTTGAATAATGGAGGATTATTATTGATTGTTGATTGTCTGGAGCCAAGTTTTAATGTAGTCATTGTTCCTTTGGATTTCTTGTGTTTTGGAAATGGGTTGTATGTCTCCATTTCTCATCCAACAAAGTTCTTCTGAAATTTTCCCATTACACTCCTAAATGCACAAAGGATCTGATGATAAGCATGTAAGAAATTATTTAATCTCTGGTTTTAGTATCTTATCTCCATATAATGTTTCCCATGGATTTTTGTTCTTCCTGCTAGTCTAGAGCTCCTGCTCACAAATGGATTAGTGTGTATGGGGTTTTATTTTTCAACACTTAAAAATAATTGAAAATTATTCTATTGAAGAAATGAAATAAAATTAAATGAAAAAATACTTCATGTACTTGAACTCATCATGCGATTAAGACCCTATTGCCACCAAGTTATTGTTTAACATGAGTTAGCCTTTCCATGAATAAAAACACACTTACATAAAGGAAAAACATTGGTCCAACATGATGAGGTCTCGTGAAGACTCACAAAAGTGGTTACACAAGTTGTTACCTTCTTCACTCCTCCTGGTCTTAAATGTGTGGACAAACGAAAAACCTTTTTATATTTTTTGTATTTTTAGTGAAAACTAAAATATTTCAAAACAAATTCCTTTAGTGCCTCCCTCACAACAATGCCAAAAATGTCATCCTAATTTATTTGCATAAATAGGACACTTATCATGTCAATCAAGGGTTGGTAAATGTTTGAGGCACAATCACTGTATGTGAGGGAACTAGCTTAGAAATACATACTAAGAGGGAAATCCAAACTTGAAAGCAATCCTCAACTACTCTTTGTAATCTATAAAGTGTAACCTAACGCAATCTTTAAAACTTCAAATGAAATCTAATTATTTCAACCTTAGGTTATCACTATTCCACTGGTAGAAAATCAAATTGCAAAGTGAAATGTGTCACTGGTTGTGGGCTCTTTGCAACAATACTCTATCAACTAGTGAGGTTAAAGGTTTTGAAAGAAGGTTCTAACACACATTCAAAATGAAAAGACTTGAATTAAATCGAATTCCTTCAACCTTAGGTTATCACTATTCCACTGGTAAAAAATCATGCTACAAAATGAAATATCCCACAATGATTGTGAGCTCTTTGTAGCAATACTCTTTCAACTAGTGAGGTTAAAGGTTTTGAAGGAATTTTTTAGCACACTTGCAGAATAAAAGACTTGAATTAAATCTAATTATTTCAACCTTAGGTTATCACTATTCCACTAGTAGAAAATCAAGTTGCAAAGTGAAATATGTCATTAGTTGTGGGCTATTTGCAACAATACTCTATTAACTAGTGAGGTTAAAGGTTTTGAAAGAAGGTTCCATGCAAAGAATTTGAAATAAAAACTAGATTTTAACTATCTAATTGTCACATCACCCACAATTTCAAATGAAATATGAAATTTAAACATAAAGATTAAAATGTTGTTGTATAAATACATGAATAAAAAAAATTACTTACAAAAAAGAAGATGGAGAAATTAAAATTATACACAACAATATACACAATGACATGTACCGAGACAAGGGGGAACCTCCAGGATTGATGCATGCACAACAAAGAAAAGATACTAGTTGAAGGAGATCAAAGCTTATGTATTAATCATCAAACTGGTTACAAACTGAGTTTTAGAGAGTTCTCCTCTACAAATTCTAATCTCCCTTAAGATTTAAAGTCTAGCTTATTTATACAATGGAGGATGTAAAAACTAGCCTAAGATTACTTTCTTGGAGTAATAACATAATTAATTATATCCTAGAAGTACTAATTTGACCCTGATTTGGTATCTGATTTGAGAAATCAGCCATAATAGAAAATATGGGCATCTTAGCTTAGAAATACAGTCATATCCAACATAGTTACCAACTTAATGAGGACTATGACCTCAAAACAAGAACTCTAGCCCAAAAAACCCATATTTTTCCAAAAAAGACATGAAAATTAACCCCAAATCAAAAAATGGTGCTACCAGTAGCACCATTTTTTCAAACAGGTCAAAATTACAACATTTTTAAAACATGGCCTTCAAAACTCATACAGTAGCATAGAAAAACCTTCAAATCGACACTTAAATAAAAAAATGATGTTATAGATTTTTTTTTGTTCAAAAAGTTAAATTTATAGATATTTTGAAATCGTATTTTTAGCAATCGGTACCATTAAAACCAAAACCGCAAGGATTTATATTGTCAAAAAGGAATATTATGTTTGTATATTGAATAAGGCACTATATGGACTCAAACAAGCTCATGGAGCATGGTATTAAATATTGGACATGTATCTACAACAATAAGGGTTTAGGAAAGACAATACATACAACAATCTCTACATAAAGGTAAATCAAAATAATTTGTTGATAATCGAAGTTTATGTTGATGACATTATTTTTTGTAGTAATGATGATACGATGAGTCAAACATTTGCTAAATAAATGCATAATGAATTCAAAATATCATTACTTGGTGAGTTTTCTTTATTTTTGGGACTCCGCATATGTCAGCTAGATACATGTATTTTCATCTCCCAGACCAAGTATATCAAATAAATTTTGAAGAATTTCGGAATGGTATATTCCAAGCCCTTAAGTACTCCCATGCAAACTAGATGCAAATTGAGAAAATATGATATATGCAAAGATGCATAACATAGGCTCTATAGATCGAGGATTGACAATTTACTCTATGTGACAACTTCAAGAGCGGATGTGATGCAGGAAGTTGGAAAGGTGGCTTGGTTTCAAGCAACACCAAAGGAATCACATGTTATGGCAGTGAAGAGGATATTAATATATCTAAAAGTTACATAAGAGGTTGGATTGTGGTATCCAAAAGGGAATGATCTATCTCTTACTGCCTACACAAATGCAGATTGGGCAAGTAGAATTGATGATATAAAAAGTACAAGTGGAGCATATTTCTACTTGGGTGATTGTATGGTATATTGGTTGAGTAAGAAACAATATTTAGTATTAGTTTCCACAACATAAGAAGAGTATATTGCAGTAAGAACATGTTGTACACAAGTTCTCTAGATGAAGCAAACTTTGCAATACATACGGGTGGAATATGACAATCCTATTATGATATTATGTGATAATATCAATGCTATAAGTATCTCTAAGAATCCGATGATGCATTCCAAGATGAAACACATTCCAATCAAGTTTCACTTTCTAGAGGAACATGTTACATAGAATAGAATCAAGGTAGAGTATGTTGGTACAAAAGAGTAGATTGCAGTAAACATAAGATAATTAATTATTGTAGGGATAATTAATTATTGTAGGAATAATTAATTATTGGAGGGATAATTAATTACTACAAGGAAAAGTAAAGTGGGAGTCAACAGAAGATAGCAGGTTCCATGGGAGTTTCATGTTTCATGGCAGTTGCATGTCATTAAGAAATTTATCTTTATAACATAGAGGAGAAACCATTGAAAATCAATTTTGTGTATTCACCTCTGAGAATACAAGCTGGAGATCTGAGGCAGTGAGCTGAGAACAAGGATAAGGGGTTTCATACAATAATTCCTTGAGTATATCTGTGAGTTTCAGGAGGAAACACGCAGACATACGTGACCTGTACTGATGGAAATCATAGATACTCATGGGAAGACAATATACATAGTCACAGACCTATAAGGAAACGTTGTGGAAGATCAGGGATCTAAAATCTTAGGTCAAATACAGTCTAAAGGTATGTCTTCATGTGTGTGTTAGGGAGTTATTTTGAATAAGTTAGGAATAAGTATGTCTGAGTAATTCATAAGCTGTTGATTTGGAGAATCCTCTTATTGATTTTGGCATGAGGAATAAGTGGTTGCGGAGTTGATGAGAAATTGATATTAGAAGTAGTAGAAACAGAGGTATCAAAGAAGAAACAACGATATTTTATCAGTTACAACAACAGAGGTATCAAACAAGAAACATCGATATTTTATCAGTTACAACAACAGAGGTAGTGATAGGGTTGTCTACAGTTATATTTCAGGGTGGTTGGACGGGAAAAGGAAAGGGGACAGTATCCTCCTTCTGGTTGGAGCCATAAAACTAGGGAGTTGGAGCTTCCTTTAGTTTGTAGCCCGTAAATAGGGGGTTGGAGCCTCCTTCTAGTTGTAGCTAGAGAAATAGGAAGTTGGTGCTTCCAATGAATGTACTCTTTAACAAATAAGAAAAGTGTTTCATGGTTTTTTCCCGCATTGGGTTTCCACGTAAAAATTCAATGTACTGTGTTTATGTGTTGTTTATGCATTGATTTATGGTACTGATGATATATTCAATTTTGATTGAATATCATTGAAGATGTATATTGTGGTCAAATAAATAAAAGTACTAATACTGATTCACCCCCCCACTCTCAGTGTTTCAAAATCCTTATCACCAAAAGTAAAATTGCCTCCCCTTTCTTCCTTCAAGGTGAGAAACTTAGTCTGGTCCCCTGTCATGTGTTTTGAAGATCCAATGTTAAAGTACCATTGGTTCCCTGCATTTTGAGCATGAAGTGCAATTCCACATTCTTCTTTATTCAATTTTTCATTCTTCCTTTTCCACACTCTGATGTATTATTCTCTATGTTGGGTAAGAGCATATTCTTCCCTATTTTGTTTATGGGACTTTAAATCAGGTTTTTTATATAGTCATGTGCTATGTTCCCACAGTTATTTCACTTATAACATTTAATATCAAGTAGATGAGGAAATGAATTGTAGTTTTTGTTTGCAAACCCATGATAAATTTTGGTTTTGTTTCTCACATTTTCATCCTTTGAGTTTTTGTAAAACCCTCTATTTATATCTCTCACATGATCACTTCTTGCATAAGCTCTACAATCTATTTATTTATGACCAAAATTATTGCAAGAAAAACAATATTCAAGAAAGAGGTACCGGTTTGTGAAAGGTCTTCATGGTGGAACACCTCTTCTGAACTCATTATTTTTGTTCTTGTGAGAAGAATTAAGTTTTTGTTGGTGATCATTTCCTTTCATGTTGTTTCTTTCATTGTTCATGGAGCCTTTGAGAATATTAGCATAACTTTTAGGATTTTCGGCATTTTCTTATTTTGATGCCTTTATGACTTTAATGCTTGCATCTCCCTCGGTGGATTTTTTTTTATTTTCATATATGAGACCTATCTTGATGAATGGTGACCTTTGTAAACTAATAATATTATCTAATATTTCAGTACTCTTTCCAAAATCCAAGCTTCTATTCAATTGATCAATTGTTTTCTCTAGTTCCTTTCTTAAGGAAATTGTTTCAACTTCTAGTTTCCCGCAATTTTCTTTGTTTTCTTTCAGCTAGATTCTCACCACTTCTTCTATCCTCTTTGCCTTTTCTAGTTGAGTCTTTAGGATAATAATTGTCTTCTCTATTTGTTCAAAAGCATGATCCGTATTTTCATGTTTCTATAATTGTTTCTTTTTCTTTATATTATCTTCCATGAGTCTGTCTATTTCATTTAAGGAAATAATGAGTTTTGCTTCAAAATTCACTTCTCCATCAATGTATTCTTCTTCTAAATCTTCATTTTCTTCATTAGTGGATTTTTTTTCCATGGTTACAGAGAGAGATTATCCTTTGTCATCAATATATTCCCTTTCTTTGAAGTTTCTAGATCCTCCTTTTATATTTCTCACAACTTATGCTTCTTCTATCTCTAACTCACAACAGGAAAAAACACCATATTTATCTTCACTGGAGCTCTCTTCATAAATGTTTCAAATCTTGTACCAAATATGTTTAGTTATTTACATTTCATTACCTTGACAATATCATAATCTGGTAGACCACTCAAGATAACCTCTATTGCTTTTTCATTGTTTTCACTTGACTCCTTCCCAACTTTATCTATACAACCTGTTGTGATTGGTTTCCAAATATCATACCCAAGGTCTTGTAAATATCTCCTCATTATTATACTCCATGTTGCATAGTTTGTTCGATCGAACAAAGGATCTATGTTTGTAGGGAGACCTTCCTTACCATACATATGTGCTCAAGATCTACCTTTCACTGGTTAAACTCTTTCTGAAGGAACCCACTCTGATACCAATTGTTGAGATTATGGTTATACTGAAAGGGGGGTGAATTAGTATAAGATAATTTTTACTTTGTTTAACCATTCATCAATCAATCATTAAATAAGAAACAATAATCACATATAAACTCAAATCAAAATGCACAAAGTTTAGTGTGGAAACCCTTGTGAGAGAAAACCATAAAAACTTATCTTTTATAAATGTATGTAGGAACCAACCTATTGCTATAAATATTGTAGGAACGAACCTAATGGAGACACCAATCTCTTTAATTGAGCACCAACTCAACAATATGTAGGCACCAACCTACTGGAGACACCAATCTCGTCAACTAAGCACCAACTCAAGAAGATGTAGTAACCAACCTACTTGATATATCAATCTCCTCAACTGAGCACCAACTAAATAATATATGTGTAGACACCAATCCATGATATTCATACAAAAAATACTTTTGAATTCACCTGTATGTTTCATTCCATAGAAAATCCTTCAAACCCTATAAAGCCTCATGGCATCATTCCCAGAATATAATCACTGATGACAACATCTGTTGATGGTAACATCCACTGATGATAACATTCACTCACAAGAATTTCACTACCTTGTAGCAGTGCATACAACAACATCACAACATCACGACAACATCACAAACTTATAACATACCTTGAGACCTTCATAGAATCCTTTAGAACTATCTTGTACACTAGAAATAAACCCCAACACCTTTAGTGCACCTCAAACTTGATCTCTTCCTTGGTTGCACTAAAATGTGAAAATCCATCCTATATTTATAGTAATTTAGTCTCCAAAATACTGGTTGCGCCGACCTCAATTTTATGACGTGTTGTTGGAAAAAAAAATCATATCTCCTCATTCCTAGGGAGGGACTTCCATATACGGTTGGAAAGGTCTTGGAATAAGCTTTCCAACCATGTAACTTGTTCTCCCATTTGAGTTAGTTATGTAGGGTAAAAATGTCTTCAAAGATATGATATCCAAATTGACCACAAATAATACTTTCAACAATATCCATCTTTCAATATTTATCTTAGACATTTGTAGGCTTGTAATATTTATATTGAACATATTGTGGGCTCCCCCTGTCTTTGACATCAATGACAACAATATTTCCAACATATGTTATTGTTGAAATCAATGCAACTATTTATTGATCTAAATGAATTTTCAGTATATCATCACTACCATCAATTTTCACTATATCGTCACTAAAATCAATGCACTTTATTGTTTTTCATTATATCATCACTGAAACTAATGCAATTACTTGATATCTTTAAATAAATTTTCATTGTATTATCACTAAAATAAATATATTGTTTATTATTTATTTATATCATTGTTGAAATCAATGCCACAATTACTTATATCATTGTTTAAATCATTGCAATTGTGACTACTTTACATCATTTTTCATTGTATCATCACTTAAATTAATACATGTTATAATTTTGCATTATATCATTGTTGAAATCAATGCAACTATTTGTTATATCATTGCTAAAATCAATGCAACTATTTGTTATATCATTGTTGAAATCAAAAGTGGTTGTGAACGTTCTTACCTTCTTCACTCCTCCTTGTCTTAAATGTGTGGACAAACAAAAATAATTTTTATATTTTT
>JASDQU010589713.1:6629-19664 GCA_032191745.1 Picea mariana
ACCTAGGAGATGCTCCGGAAGAGAGGCTGGGAAGGCCCAGGGATTTGCAACCTCTGTAATCGCTCCTCTGAAGACATCCATCATATATTAATTCATTGCAATTTCATGAGGGCTATTTGGCAACATCTGATCACCCATTTTTCTCTTAATTTACAGTGGAACGACTCCATGGTTTTAGACTGTTTCAAGTTGTGGTCTTTGGATAAATCTGTCCCTGTCAGCTTGGCTACTCATGCCTGCTGGCAACTTTGGATTGAAAGAAATAAGGTGATCTTTGATGATCGTTCCCCCTCCTTTCTCTCTGTAGTTCACAGAATCTTGTCATCTTTCTCATGGCAGTCGTCCTCTATTAAATCTTTCCCAATCAAAGTTTGTGAGATTACCCTGGTTGAGGGTTACACCTTAGCTTTCTTTGATGGTGAAGCGCATTCTAATGGTTTATGTTGTGGAGCTGGAGGCATCTTCAAAACACATCCATCGAGGATCACCAAGTGGTTCATAAACTGCGGAGTGGGATCTAATACTAAAGATGAACTTATGGGTTTATGGGCTACCCTCACTCTGGCAACTTTCTGGTCGATTAAACAATTACAAATCCTTGGTGATTTGAGAGTTATCATTGACTGGATAAACCATAAAAGTAATCTCCATGTAGTTAATATCGAGTGCTGGAAACAAAAAACGATGGAGTTGGCAAAAAATTTCAAAGATATCAGCTTCCAACATATTTATAGGGTTCATAATAAAGAGGTCGATGCACTCTCAAAGAGGGCTCTAAATGAAGTTGAAGGAAGGCTATCTGTTTACCACTGGGATAGTGGGAAAGAAATCCAAATATCCTATATTAATATCTTTGAAATGTGAAGGGAAAGTGGATTGAGTGCAGTTGTGCATGCACTTAGTATAGTTTTACTATTGTTCTCCTATCAAGCATCTCAATTTGTCTAGACTAGTTTTTAAGAAGTACTGTTGTACCATCCCTATCTATTCCATGCCATTGGAATGTCTATACTAGATCTTGCATCTGTGTTTTGTAAAAGAATTTATACTCTTTATAAATTTGAGATAATTTTTTCTTGGAAAAAAAATGTGGCCATTTCTTGTAATATAAAACTAGACGTAAATATCTTTTAGACACCTAAGGCCGAGAGCCATGGGTGGGGCCAAATTACATAAACAATGAGGTTTTTATTTTACAATGTTTTATATATTATATGATTATATGGATATCAATGAGGGTTCATGTAATTCGATCCACGAACACCCCACATTATAGTTATAACATTGTGTGTGTACCTATATATATAAGATTATAATAATCACCAATTATGATATAAGGTATGTGTGAGTTGGTTTAAATATTTGATTGAGGAACCAATAATGGACCATTGATATATATATATATATATATATATATATATATATATATATATATATATATATATAATCACCAATTATGATATAAGGGTATGTGTGAGTTGGTTTAAATATTTGATTGAGGAAGCAATGTTGGGTGAACCATAAATCAATATAGAGTTATATATTGATAAAAGAAATACATAAATATCATGAGATTCCTCCAACTTAAGACGTTATAGTTTTTACGTATAATATGGGCCTAGGTAAGAATAATAATAATAGTATATGAATGCATAAATGGTGAACCGAACGAGAGTTTTTATATGAACATATGGTGAATATGATCCAAACTTAATATAGTAAGTTATAATTACTTCAATAAAAAGTAAATAATAACACTTATACACCTGTGAAGAGAAGAAGTCACTTTTAATGGTGACAACTGGTGCAAGTGCCTTTAGATGAGTACCCTATCATGGTAACACCATGAAAATCAAATAAAGAATGTTAAATAATGATATGCGAAAAAAATTTAAGCAAGGTTATATAAGAAAAGTCCTAATCATAACTATACGAATATACTTTTGATGAAGGAAATTAAAAAAAAATGGATGGAAAGAGACATTACATGAGGTGATCAATGTGGATGTGCATATAGTCAAGCGATGGCATACATATGATAAGGATGAAGTGAAGGACTTTTGGTAAAAGGAGAAATTGCGATGATGGTGGAGCATTTAAACTCTATTGTAAATGGGCTTAGAGGTGAGCTGGTGTCAAACTCACTTAGCCAACTTTGTTGTATTTGGTCAAGGTTTTCAAACACACAGTTCAAGGTGGAGCGCTGAATGTGTCCAGGTTAGAAAGGCGGGTCTATATTTATATATGAAGGATGACGTGTTTAGAGATTTGTGATGAAAAGAGTATTGACAGGTCAATCAAGTGTTTGAGAATAGATAATGGAGGTGTGTTCACATCCTTGGAATTTAGAAATTATTGCAATGAAGCTGGAATCGAAGGGGCATGCTTAGTAATTCCAATTTGCAGCAAGATTTGTGCGCAGAAGCAATTGTGCTATCTAGTAAATCGGTCACCATTAGTTGCAAAAGAATGGAAGATTCCATAAGAGGTATGAACATGTCATCTTGTGATTACTCAAATGTAAAATTTTTGGTTGTGATTCTTATGCTCTTATCAATATTTTAAGTAGGACCCATATCAAATAGGTAGATCTTTGTTGGTTATGGTGATGGTGATAAGAGATACAAATTGTGGGATTCTACTACCCGTAGGATCATCATTAACATATATGAAATGTTTGATGAATCTCCTCTCATAAAAAATCAGAAAGTGTAAAATATGAAAGGTACAAAGCATCACTGGTAGCAGAAGGGTATGTGGAAGGTATTGATTTCCACGAAATATTTTCACTAGTTTTTAAGGGTAAGTTCATGAAGGTGGCTAACACTTTCGTGACAATCGTATCTCCAAAATTCTGAAACACATTTTTTCAGCCGAAAGCTCTTTTTTTTTGGGCGAAATATGTTTCGGTCGAACCTTTGAACGTCAAATCGAATGGTACTGTGACGTTGCCCTCAATTTTTGTGTAGAATTTTAGGTGGACGGATTTTTTTCATTCGATAACCTCTTTTTGGCCGAAAGATATTCTGATCAAAAAGATATTTCGATCGAAAGAATATTTTGTCTGAAATATTTTTTTGGCTAAAAAATTCTTTCGGCCGAAAATATGTTTATATATTTACTGCACATCCCCATTGTTATGGTTTTCTGATTTCTTGGCAAGTGTGAGTGAGTTTGTTGGCGCGGTCGTGTTGGCGCGGACGAGTTGGCGTGGATGTCATCGACGTGTTAGTGAGTTTGTTGGCATGGTCTGTTGGCGAGAGGTCCTGTGGGCGGACGGGAAGTCGGAGCTGTAGGTAAGCCTAATATCTGAAGTTTTAAATTCAAATTTAATTTCTGTAATTTTTAATTTTTAATTTAATTTAATTTAATTTAATTTCTATAATTTTTAATTTAATTTCTGGTATTTTCACTGTGACTTGGTCATGAGGGGCTAGCCTGTGGCCAAGCCAACATCTTGGGCACAGGGCTAGCCCCTGTGACCAAGTCACAGTCCACGGGCTGTGACTTGGCCATGGGGGCCAACCCTGTGGCCAAGCCGTTGGCATGCCACAGGGGGCCAACCCTATGGCCAAGCTGTGGGCACGCCAACGGCTTGGCCACAGGGCTGGCCCCCCTTAGCCAAGTCACAACCATAAGAAAAAATTTAAATTCCCCGACCAATTCACTGCTAGATAAGAAGTTTGAATATTACAATTTCCAAAGAAAATTCCCCGACTGTGAATATTGCAATTTCTAAAGAAATTTCCAAACAAATGGAATCGTTAAATTCCTTCATTATATTGTGCAATTTTGCGTAGTTGGTTTGTTCCATTTAAGTTGGTCTACTGTATAGTCCTTATAATTGTCATTTTTTGGTAAAAATAATTTTAATATTTTTATAAATAAAACATGATTTTAATATTTTTATAAAAAAGAGAGAATTGTTTAACTGTTTTATTTCTAAGGACTGTGCATATTTATCCTTACACTGCAGCATGCATACATATGCATTTTTACTCATCTCAACAACAATAACATTGAATACACTCTACACTGCAACATCAACATTAAATGCACTCTACCAAGATGCATATTTATCCTTACACAACAACAACGATAAATATGCATTTTGACTGAGTGCATTTAATGTTGTTACTGTTGAGATGATTAAAACATTAAATGGATAAATATGGATAAATGTTGTTGTTATTGAGAAGTTAAATTGTCTGAAAAACTTAATACAACATGGTTGTTGTTGTTGTTGTTTATTTATCTTATAATTTATATATAACAGACACATAATGGAATCTTTACAACATTGTTGTTGTTTATTTTAGCAAATCCCATTTAATGTTGTTGTTATTGAGAAGTTAAACTGTCTAAAAAACTCAATACAACATGGTTGTTGTTGTTTATTTATCTTATAATTTATATATAATAGACACATAATGGAATATTTACAACATTGTTGTTGTTGTTGTTTATTTATCTTATAATTTATAATGGAATATTTGTGAAATATACATACAATGGAATATTTTTAAATTGTTTTTTAATAAATTTAAAAATAAAATAGGAAGACAATTTAAAAATTACATGTTTATATGTTAAAATTATACACACAAACAATAAATTTATAAACAATRTGGATTTACTTTAAAATGTGAATTTGATATAGACATTAATAAATAATTCATAAACAATATGGATTTAGTGAATTTGATATAGACATTTAAAAATCAAATATTAAGTTTTTAAATTTGATATAGACATTTAATGATCAAATATAAGAATAGAGTAAGMATTTAASTGTTATGTTACTCTAAAAAAATAACTTGTAACACATCTCACAAATAACAATTATAAGTTGAAAATATAATATATCATAGATATAACAACTACATTAAGCTCATAAAACATGATATTGGAGAAAGTGAAAAGGAAATAGATATTATTAATTAGAAAAAATAGATATATTAATTGTTTCGAATAGATCTATTTTATGTTTCTTCAACTTTAACCCTCTCTAAACTCTTATGGAATTCATTTTGATATAAAAACAAGATTTACAGAGAATTCTCTTACCCTTGCATCTCATATTTTTTTAATGACACATAGTCAGAAGAATTTACTGTTTATTAAATACATATACTTTTTTTAATGACCTATATTGTAATGACCTATAGGTAAAGATAATGAGTTTAACCTAAGTGGGTTTCTACCTTTTTAATGACCTATAGTCTAATGACCAATAGGTAAAGATATTGAGTAACCTTTTTAGTGATGGATATTCATTTTAAGTAAAAAATATGCCCACAATCTACTTGGATTGCACTAGTACATGGACTATATTTTGTATATTTTTTATTTATGCATTATTTTTTATTGTTTATCAAAATAGAGTAATATAAAAAAGTGACATTGCATCTACACATTTTCATGGACACCATTTTTATTTTTGATGTGATTATTCCCCCAAAAAACTAAAAATACCCATTTGAAGAACAAAGAGAAAAAAAATGAATTCATTTTGATAATATTGAATTTTTATTTCAAATGATTTTGAGAACACTGAATTTCTTAAGTAATAAATTTTAGATGTAAATTATTAATAAATAGAAATTATTATATCATTACAAAACGGAGTAGTAGATGAATCTATTAGTAGTATTTCTGATAGATTATCTTCAAAATTTCTAGCTCGTCCACCGTTATTGAATTTTTAGGTTCCTAAGGGTCCTAGAATTTTTTAAGTTCGGGTTGACTAAAATCTGTCTCTAGAATTATTTTAACTAAGAGTTTTTAAAAAAAAAACTTCAATTTACAACAAAATCTCAACCGAGAGTTGTAAAAAGCTCTAGTTTGAGAATTTTATCAAACCCCACCCTCATAATCTTTTGATCTAATAGAAGCAAATGTCACATTTTGGTAAAAAGGTGTATATATGATAATAACATTGTTAAAAGTAAATTGATCATCTTGCCAAATTCAAATATGATCATTCTTTGTCATATTCAATCATTGATGATTGTTTCTCTTCACATTTTTGTTTCTGAAATGTTTATGGTCATCTTCATATCAAATACCTCATTACTATGGGAGAATACTACAAAACTGAGCAATATACAATTAGGTTGTAGCTTTAGATCAAATAGATACCAATAAAACAACATGGTAGTCCTTCAATAGGAAAGCACTGAAATTCTACAAAAGATTCTAAAATGATACTTTGCAAATAAGACTTACATTGTTCCACTGATCCTTCAGTGGTATCTAAATCATTTCAAAATATACCATTCTTCCATGTATTCAATGAACTCCCTATTCTAATCTATGTTCCAATTCTTATAGGCAATATATTCACTGTAGTCATTCCCTTAACCTCCAAAATAGATACACTAAAATATGTAACAGTCACTTTGCATTGATAGTGAAACTGATAAAAGACGTCAATATTTCATGTCAAAGCCTCATTTACAAAGCTAGAAGAAAGAACAATTTTAAAATTTACAAAATATCACGTACAACAGATAGAAATAAACCTTGAAATACGGGGAAAATGTTCAGTGCAATTATTCCCACAACTAAAATATGTTACAATACTTTTCACTGTAACAAAAAGACACAAGCAGTGGACATTTCATGTCAATGTCTCATTTACATAACGATAAGAAATAACAAATTTAAATCCAAATGTCTAACTTCAATGCCATGAATTGAGATACCAATTACGATTCCTCCAAAAATCAAGCTAGCTTCCATTTTCAACAAAGACGGGCTGAAAAATATGAAGACTCAGAAATGGAACAGAATTAACGATACCCAAGAAAACTGATAAGAACACAACAAAAAGTTCATAGAATAAATGCAATTTGAACTTGCATCTTCATTCAAGAAAGTAAAAAATACAATTTGAACTTGCATCTTCATTCAAGAAAATAAAAAATGCAATTTGAACTTGCATCTTTGTTTAGAAAGTCAAATGTTTCAACAACTCTTGTGAACTTTACCTAGGAGAATCTTCCTAAGTTTGTTCGTGCACCCTTTCATAGTGATACCATAGATGCACTTACCCAAATTATTATAAATGTTATAATAGATTTTTATAATATAAATGTTAGAATAGATTTTTACTATATTATTTTGGAAATGTTGTTTACAATCAATGCAATATTATGGTTTATAACATTTTTTATCTGATTTTTTTTTATTGGGAAATTATGATTTAAAATATAATTTATATTTGGGTTAATTAAACATTTAGCTCACACACACACACATGAGCTAGCTCACATATAATATATATGTGAGCTAGATCGTGCATATAATATATATGTTAGATAACTCACACATAATATATGATAGGACTCTACTTATGTTAGCTTATGGGATTTAACTATCATATGCCTAATATGATTCCATTGTCATTCCTCGAATCATTCATATTACTTGGAGCTAAGCTGTGAATCACTCCTAGTTATAGTAAACATACTAGTGAACATATATTAATCATAGACTACTTGAATCATAGAAGCATTACCATTAGTTAATACATATCCATATTACATATATAGGCAGTGGTATACATCTTAGCATATGTGTTAAATTACTAATATAACATGACATATACCGTATATAAGCTGGGCATCACTCCTAGTTATAGTGTACATACTAGTGAACATACAATAATCATAGACTACCTGAATCATAGAAGCATTACAATTGCTTTCTAGTGATATCCCATGTAGTTAATAAGAGATAAGATTAATATCAAAATATGTATTGATTATGGTAAATAGGTAACATGATATCACCTTGTTGAACCTTAAGCTAAGTTATTCTTGTATTACTGATATCATAGTAATGGAATGGCTCTATTCCCCTTGTATTACAGGTTAAGATATTGCCTTTAGTTCTTATTATATACTACCTTTTGTAGTTAGCAGTCATGTTGCTTGCTTCATGACCCTATGTTATATCTCATACACCAACCTTTAACTGTAACTGGACAAATAGGGAAAATGTTAGTAGTATCCCTATTTAATGGACTTACTTCCTTATAGTGATCATTTTTATGGTACCAGGATGAGATTCACAGTATGGAATGTTATGGAATTAATGGGAAGCGGTATCACTAGATACTACACAATGAGAGATTCAAACCATTGTAATCAGTAGTTCATAATTAGATACATTACTTATATCAGGAAGTTGTACTTATAGTTAGTTTTGTACTAATTTCCATATTCAAGTAATGGAAATCAATGGTAATAATCTAAGCTAATCCATAATCAATGGTAATAAGCTAAGCTAATTCGCAATCAATCATGAAGGTGAAGAATACATGTATGAGGACACACCAGAATAACCTAACTCATATGATGGCAAGGAAATGGACCTTGGGGATCTTGAGCTTGGGACACACGGGCCTTAGTAGAAGACTCCCACCTTCACTCCAATTTTATCCTATATCTAAATATAACCTTCCTCACCTTCATCTCGAAGGAAGACAAGGTGGAAAAACCCAACAAGTTTTGCCTAATTTTCCTCTGTAACGTGGTCTACAAAATCATCACTAAATTTATCTATGTGGAGAGGAGACAAATATTGGATTGGGTTATCCTTTCCACATGGTCATCCACTCTATAAAAATTTCCAAAACCCTCGGTATGATTTTAAAATTGGATATGTTTAAATTCCTCGATCAAATTATTACTTTCCCTTACCTTCCATTCTTACTTTTCAATCCCAGTAAACTACTCTCCTTCTACTTTCTCTCCTCCAACGGTGTCAGGCAGAGTGATCCCCTCTCCAATGGTGTCAGGATCCATACCTGTTGGATGCATGAAATATGATTGCCCATATAGACAACCTTTACTCCATTACCAGACTTTGACCCATGTACTCTTCATATATTATGTGTTTCCATCATAGTAAGTGATTATCATGTTGTGAATTTTCCTTGCCACTTGTACTTTTGGAGCATTTCATCAACTTTATGTCCTAATATGTGCTCATCTAAATATTGTTTCCATTTTTGGTGGATTTACCAAGGTTATTTGTGCTAATAGTAAGAAACTAAAATATATTTGAAATGGGCATGGGTAGTGGAGTTATGCATCACCCTATTATAATTGTGTCTAACATAAAGAACATTTCTATTAATTATGTCTTATTTTTTTTTCTTTCTTCATAATTTTTGTTGGTCAATGTTGGAGATATTAACTTGTACTTGTCTTGTGTTTAAATTTTCATGAATTTTCAAAGGATATATATTGAGGCGAGATGTCAAGACATGAGTCTCCAAACATTCCTCGCAAATGCTCTAGGCTCTCCCAAGAAGGAAGAAGATGAACCCCTTATTCGACTGAGACTCTGAGTGACTAACGACAATCTCGTCAGAGGATATTATCAAATGAGTTTGTGAATAGATCAACTCCAGAATGTGCTCATGCAAGTGTTATGGATGCAACCTTCTTATATATGTTGCACATTGATACTCCTACACCCGAGAATGTAGGGAATACCTCAGGACAAGAGAATAATTTTGGTAATTTTCTTTGATTTTGTTTATTTTTGTGTATTTAAATTTATGTCAAGTTAAATGTTGTAATTACTTTCAAATGTGCGTGTAGACAATGAGTTTAGAGTGAGGAACGACAATGAAAGAGAGAGAGAGTGTCATGAAGATTCTAATGTTGGTGTAGAGGGAGAATGTGGATTTAGGAGACGATGTTATCAAGAAACAAAAGATTACACACCTACGTCCACCTATCCTTTAGATGTTGGTGATGATCTTCCCTGGGAAGGGATTACTGAAGAAATGACCCTTGAGCGATGCTCAGGTGTTAAAAGTAGGTTGAAAATTGATTTGGAGATCTTGGATCTCCCTCAAGAGAGTAAACAAAACTTGCAGATTGTTTTGCATTTATTGCAAAACTTTATGGACACATATCAAAAGATGGGGCCAACCACTGACAGTTTTATCGACTTGATGAGGCATCGAAAGTCAGAGGTGATGGGCCTTGATAAATGAGACGCACTAAAAAATAAAGTTTCAAAAGAAAATGCAATTTCGATGTTCAATTTCAGACATGGGCCAAAACGAAAGATGTTAAAGGTGCAATATTTTAAGCACCCTGACATTACAGGACATCTGTATAACAGATTTTTGGCAGCATATGAGAAATTACCGTGGAACGATGAGGTTCCACATTATTTTAATAGACACTTTTATGTAGAGTTTTTCATGGACATGCACCTTGATTTACTAATTTATCGTTCAATTATTATGGGGATGGTAAAGGACGGACATATGATCGAAAATGGGCATATCGAAATGCGACATTTCATAGGCTTCCACGAACTTTAGTATCTTGCCCAACAGGGGAATTTGCTTCACATTCAGAGTTGCGAGCTTCATCAGAGGTTGGCAAAGAGGCTAGAAATGAAATCAGGGAAAATTTGGAATCGATTTTTTATGGTGTTGATTTTGGTTTGAACCGCCAGCGAGCGAAAGCCAATTCTTGGACCATTTTTGTTTATAAAACAAATGCAGAGTTAGATACCATGTCAGTAGAATATTTTAAGGAGTATGCAAAAAAAATTCATGATGGTTGGAAGGAGGTCATTTAGAATGATAAATCAAACAGCAAATTGGTATGTGTTCTAGTTAGTAAATTTTTTACGCATTTTATGATAGTTTACTTCTAATTCTAGATCTAGATACATATCATTGTATCTATAGAAATAATTGAGTTGTTATTGTCATTAATTGCAGTTTGGAGATATGATAAATGAATATTCAATAAATAGGGGACTTGATTCCACAAGTTTAAATTTGGATGGGTTGAATCATGTATGTGTTTTCTAATATCCACAGATGAGCACTTTAGTTGTCCAATCTCCAATCTTTTGAATAAGATCAACAACATTTATAATTTTATATAAATGTGAATACATTGAATCCTAGATTTAATTCTTAGTTGTGTTATTCACAGATCCCTATTCCATCTCCTACTACTTGTGTAGGCTTGTCTCAATTCTCATTGGGAGAGTTTAAAGAGGGTGGGAGTTCATATGTATCATTGCATGTTGAAAAAAAATTTAGTTATATATTAAAATTGCAAATTCTCATTTAAATTATTAATTTAAAAGAAGAATGTATTAAACAACATTTAATTTATTGAATCATAGGTTGACACATAATAGAAATTACATGTTTCAAAATTTAAAACTACAATTTAATGTGTTAAAATCATTTAAATTTAATTTTCAAAATTTCAAATTTGAAATGTGTTATATAGGGTAATGCAGAGAAGAGAGTACTTGAGATTGTGCTTGGGAGGAAGATTGAGATTCAGGAGGAAGAGGAGGAAGCACCCATACGTGGTAAGGATGTGTCCATTCATGATGATTCATAAATGTATGTTCATTGCACATTAGTGAGTTTTGATTTTCTTTTATGTTGGGGTTTTATATAAAAGTGCTCAAGCTTATGTTGAATAAGCTTATATTTTTTACTTTTATCAAATTTTTGTTTTCTCAAATTTTTAGTTTAGCCTTTTTTATTCAACGATTTGATCAATTATTTTGAAATATATAGAACCCCTGTCTTAAATGGTACATTCAAAATTATTTAAGTTTAGATCATGATGAAGACCTAATTTTGAACTTGAACATTTGATTATTTGATAACAGACTCTATCCCACATCAGAAAAGATGAAGTTTCTAAATTTTCTTCGATTGCATTCCTTGCCTTCTTGTCCAAAAATGACGTAGTATGGACAAATTTGTGTTTTCTACATACAACGAAGTGAATTCCTTCTTGCTAGTGTACTATCAAACTCTTAACTAAATTGGTTACTAACCACAAAAACCAACATTAAAGTAGATTTACAAATAAACTATGTATATGTATATCTGATCTAGCTCACACGTAATTTCAAAGAGCATTTGATTATATGTAATATGAATACATCCCAAATATGAAAGATTTAAATGTTTTTTTAAGAATGAATTAATATATGTGCAGATTTGTGTTTTCTTCATGTACATTAAAGAATATATGAACATCTATCCCACCACAGAAAGTGGAGATAAGTATTTTTCAGAAGAATGGTTTTTAAAATGGAGATTTGTGAACTTTCATAGATATAAGTAATTTCTTGGAAGAATGACTTAATATGGAGATTTATGAGTCCTTAAATTTGAAATGGCATTATGGAATTTGATTATATGACCATTGCAGAAGAGGAGAGAAGTATTTTATTGCTCAGGAGATTAGTATTTTACTGCTGAGTAAATAAGATCAAATAAGATCACCTGGGATGAGACTTTCACATGAAGGATTTGAGACTTTATCCATAAGGAGATAAGTATTTCATTGGAAGAATGACTTAATATGGAGATTTGTGAACTTTCTTCATATATAGTTCTATATTTATTTTTAGATTATTATCCAACTCTGAACACAATTTTTTTTACCAATAACACGATTTTTCTCTTTAAATTTTTTTAAGATTTTAGATAAGATTTTACAAATTGTTTAAATCATGTATGCTTAATGTGGAGAGTAACTATTTTGGAAGTTTTGAAACTTTGTGAGGGAAAATCTTAAATCTATTTAACCGTGGTTGGGTATGTTATTATTTCTTGTTGTTTATTTAATATTTAGTTAAAGTATATATTCTAATATGTCTTATTCGCTTTTTTTTATTATTGTTTTTTATTGTTACAGATGTCTAAATTATATTTGGTGGAAAATATGTTTACATTATATTTGGTGGAAATGAGTATGTTGGAAGATGAGACTTAACTCTTTTGGTATGTATGTCAATTTTTATTTAATCACAACTTGTTTTATTTATCTAAAATGGTACATGTGTACATTTTATTTTAAATTTGTACATAAATTTTATTGTAAATTTTTTATTTTTGAATTCTGTTTTTTTTGCAAGTATGAAGTGATCTATCTTAAAGCAATGTCTTAGAGTCCAAAATTTTGGAGTTAAATGTATTAGTTTTTGTTATCATCCTAAAATGGACGTGGA
>JASDQU010589713.1:26785-55433 GCA_032191745.1 Picea mariana
GAGTAGTAGTGTCTGAGCACCTGCGCTGGGCGCGCCAGGGGGTGCAGGGGGGCGGAGCCCCTCGCGCGGGGGTTCAGGGGCAGCGCCCCCGAAATTTTTTTTTTTTTGGGCCGACATATTTTCGCCGGTTTTGGGCCGACATATTTCTGGGACGACTTATTTCCGGGACCACATGATATTAAGTGGTTTTTGGCACATGGTTTTTTGCCGATGGTTTTCTATTTTCGGTTAAGGAATTAGGGTTTTGGACTAATCCAGGTCATTGGGTTAGGGTTTTGGATGCCGCTGGCTCCTATATGTATATTGTATTGTAAACAATGTAACACAATGTGTATCAATATAATATATGCTGGTTTTCTCGGTTTGGGTTTCCAGGTGAAAAATCTCTGTGTAATGTTTGTATTTGCCATTGTATCTTTTCTGTTCTTTTCTGAATATTGATTTGCAGTAGATATTGTACAAGGTTATAATTTACAATCATTTATACCAACAACAATTTTAAATCATATTTATGACTGTGTTTCAATACCTTGACAACCATATCATATTTGATAGAAATTGCATTATATGTATTGTATGAAATAAAAGACAACAATATTATATCAGGATAGTGATCCACAATTTAAACTATTGCTAATTTCCTTCTTATATTGTTAATCTTGTTCAAGGACAACGATATACTTGATACTGCGATTTTTATGTATGGCTGGAGTGGCAATGATTCTGTTTGTAGCACTGTGGGACAACGATTTTAAGTATTGATCACATGTTGACTTTATTGAACATCGATTTAGTTTATGGAGAACAATATCTGATTATTTATTCCTTGTGTGGGTTAAATTCATAGAGTTAAAGTCTGTTGAATGCATTGAATTGAGTAGAGTTTAGTTTATACAACTTTGTTATCTGGTATGCCAACGATTTAAACATAATGTAAGAACAACGATTTACTTTTCATGTTAGCAATTTTATGTGGTATGCCAACAAATTAAATTATGACAACGATATAGTGTATGACAACGAATCTTCACACAACAATACTACACATATATTATACAACAAGATCGTGCATTAAACACCCTTAATATATACAACGATTTTTACTGTGTGAGTTATAGATAGCGATTTTAGTGTTAGTTCTGGTTAAATTATTTTATTACAAAACTAGAATATAGACAACGACTCCCTTCTGCTGGGACAACGCTATCCAAGCTCAGACAACCACGCATAGTTAGGTAGCGTTTTTCACTTAATTTGTATATGTTAGATAACGACTCCCTTAAATAGGCGATTATGAAACAAAATGATTGCAGGTGAATGTCAGCGTTGGGTAGGTGAATTACAGTAGAGTATTATGGTATTTACTGCTTGGTATTTACCGATGTGTTGACTTTGTTTTCCTTCATCATTTTTGACAATGATTTTTAGTATGTCGATGGCATGTTGACAACATATTGGGTAGCTATTGAATTGGATTGGCATTTGAATGGAGTGGCTTGGGCATGGTTGACAACGAACTTTAAGGGACTAATTTATCATTATGGGGATAACAATATCTTTCGCTAGATAGTCATCTAATAATAGATAGATTTTTCCTTTGGTTAATGGATAGCCTTATCATCTATTCTCTAGACAACAATAGTATATTTATATTCTTACATAGCGACATCACACCCTTTTAGACAAAAACAAATGGTTTATAACGTATTTGAGATATAATAACTTGATTTAATAGCCCCTAGGCGAATACTAAATTGACAACTATCTCATTTATTGCGATTTGATAGGTATTATTTGTTAGCGATTGGGTTATGATTTATGGATAGCGTTGTGTTCGAAATGTAATTACCTCCACAGATATTAATGGACTGAAATAATATTAGAGGACAACTTTACCATCGTTAGATTTAATAATTCACCTTATGGTCACTTTATGGTCACCTTTGTGATAATAGTAACACCTGTAATAATTAAGTCCTTCGCACTTAGACTTCATGCTTAACAATAATGGTTTTTGGTTGTTGGAAAAGTCGTTAATAGTTGGTGAAACTTTAATTGAGTGAGGGCATCCTTTGTCTTGTCGACTCGTTACTTGGGAGCATGGGTATAGTCGCCTCGTCAGTTATTTCGGTCTCCTAGCGGTTGGATTTTTTTCCTGAGTCTTTGGTCCAGATAGGTTAGGTTGCACCAGGGTTAATGTCACGCCTATCACCTGGGGATGACATGATTCATAATGAGGGGATCATTGCGTGCCCTAAGGGATAGAGGCGAAGGATGACTTGGTCGGGGTTTGTGCCTTTCGTGTGGGTGTGGTTGATCGTTGCAAGTTGTTGTTAATGCTTGGGTTGTAATGCCTTCATGCATTGGGTTGGCGCACCTTTGAGGATCTAGTATTTGGTCGTCAAGGCCATTGTGTCGGGATGGGGATGTTGTCCCTTAGCTTGTAGGCATTTTCATGTTTGTGTCGGGCGGGTAGTCATTTATCCCTGTTGTTTTACGCATGTATCACCCAGTTGCTCTTGTGCTAGTGCGTGGAGTCGTAGTTATCTGTTGCTTGTTCTGTGGGCGTGGTGCTCGCTATCAGATGTGTTTTTTAGCTCTAATTGTAGTTATCGTCCTGTTTAAAAAAAAGAAATTTGCATTTTCTTCTTCACTTGTAGTCATAATGTTGGGGTCGTTACATATGGTATCAGAGGGGGTTCAACCCTACGATTGTGGATCACCAAGATTTCCACTATAGTAAACCCATGAGTATTAACCCTTGCATTAATTAAAAACCTTAACGTGTCCATGTGATGATCACATTTAGAGAACGTCTTAGAGGTTCACAACATGGTGTTGTGGAAGGAGGTGCGACGCCTCCACAAGTTCTCGCACCCTCGGAGTCAAACCCCCCAACGGAAAGAGAGCAATTCCTTGGGCTAGATTTTCTTTTTGTAAGGGATGATGATGATCTGAAAATGCCCTTCTAGGTCAAAGGGCCTTGATTCACCATCGATACTGAGATGAGGCCAGGGCACCTGTACCTCTGAGGGTCCACAACTAGCTAGTACCGTTAGCATCCACTGGGAACTTCAGAGAGTTGAAATATCAAGTCCACGAGTGTCGCAGATGGCTGTGTCGACAAGGAACAATTGTAGAGAAAGGCGTTGTGCTTCACACTTCATGATTACAACCTCCAACATGAAAGTCTGCATGGTGGTATTTCAACTGAAGGAGAGCGCTCTTCTATGGTGGAAGATACTCCTGCCATTTTTTAACATGGTCGTCGACGACGTGTCATGGGAATTGTTCGAGGAACGGTGCCAGAAGAGGTATCTTTCTGAGGAATACATTGAGCATCATCTCAACAAGTTTGACACCTTGTGACAAGGAAATCGCATGGTGCACGAGTACAAGGCCCGTTTGGAGCTGCTTCGGTATGCTCCGCACTAATCTACCCAAAAACTCAAGGTCAAGAAGTTCAAGTTTGGCCTTATTGTTAGAATTCAGCTTCTACTTCGGGTACTAGGAATACTGGACCGAAGAAAGTGTGTTGGACTATGGGGATCCCTATTACCAACATTACTGCCCAGAGGAAAGGGCCAGAGCATCTGAATCAGCCGGACCCACCACCGTGATATTTTTGGGCAAGGCCCATTGGATTCATGCAGTGGTGAATAACTGTCAGGTAGAGCACCAGTTGACTGTGCTCGAGACGTTAGGTACCATCATTGACCACACCCTTAGATTTGATAGATCCCAGTGCTACCAAGACTTTCATCTATGGTGCAACACTAAAAAGGATTAAGGTAAAGGAAATCAAACATGTTGAGTTTATCTTTGTAGAGATGGCTTCAGGAGCCAAATAGAAGGTTGGAGGAAAGGTTATGAGTTGTACGAAAGGTTATGGGTTGTACCCTTAACCTGGGAGATTTTTTCACTAGGGCCAACTTGTATGTCATGATCTTAGGATCTTATGATGTCGTGATCGATATGGATTGGTTGGAATCGCATGAAGCGATACTCAACTACAAGATGAAATGATTGAGCTTGGTCGATGATGAGGGACAGAGATGTGTGATTATAGGTCGAAACCAGAGATTTTCCCTGAGTTTTATCTCTTCATTGCAGTTATAGAAGAGCTTGCGTAAGGGATGTAAGCTTTATGCTATCCTTTCATTAAATGAAAAAGGAGTAGAGGAAGGTCTAGAACACCTACCGATGGTTAGAGATTTTGCAGACGCCTTTCCAGAGGAGTTACCTGGGATGCCGCCAGAGAGGGAATTGGAGTTTACCATAGACCTAAAATCGGGGACTGAACCAATAGTGAGAATGCCTTATTGTATGCCAACCCCAGAGTTATAGGAGATGAGAATGCAACTGAAGGAGTTGTTGGACCTGGGACTTATACGTCCAAGTGTGTCACCGTGGGGTGCGCTTGTTATTTTCATACTAAAGAAGGATGGGTCATGGAGACTCTGATTTGACTACCATCAATTGAACAAGGCAACGATCAAGAATCAATATCCATTGCCAAGGATTGATGATTTGTTCGATCAGATGAAGGGTGCGATGGTGTTTTCCAAGATCGATTTGCGATCAGGGTATCACCAATTATGGATCAATGGGATGACGTCCCTAAGACTGCCTTTAAGACGAGGTTTGGACATTACAAGTTTACTATTTTATCGTTGGACTGACAAACGCCCCTGGGGTACTTATGAGTTTGATGTTCGGGGTGTTCCGCAAGTACTTGGACAAGTTCGTCCAAGTATTCATTGGAGATATTCTTATTTACTCTCAGATGATGGAGGAGCATGACGAGCACTTGGATTGGTACTACAGTGTCAGTGAGAGCACAAATTGTATGGGAATTTTTCCAAATGCTATTTTATCAATCGAAGATTCACTATTTAGGGCATGTCATCTCCGACGAAGGTATCGTCATGGATCCAACAAAGGTTGAGACTATTATGGAATGGGTTGCATCGATGAATGTCCCAGAAGTGCATAGCTTCATGGGTTTAGCAGGATACTATTGACGGTTCATCAAGGGATTTTCAAAGATAGCAAATCCGATCACGAAATTGTAGAAGAACAAGAAGTTTGTTTGGACCGAGAAATGCACGGAAGAATTTCGGAGGCTCAACGAGATGCTGACAACGAAACCGATAATAAAGGTCCCTAACATGGACGTGGACTTCTTGGTATGCACTGACACATCCAAGGAAGGCTTAGGCGGAGTCTTGATGCAAGATGGTCAAGTGATCGCTTACATCTCGAGGAAGTTGAGAAGGCATGAGGAGAAMTATGCGACTCATGATTTGGAGTTGTTAGCAATTGTATATGCCTTGAAGGTTTGAAGACACTACCTTGTTGGATGAAATTTTGAACTAAAAACGGACCACTGTGGACTACAACACATATTTACACAAAGCAACTTGAACGCGTGACAATGACGTTGGTCGAAATTGCTTAGYGAGTGCGATTTTGAGATTACTTACATAAAAGGAAMAGTGAACCGAGTGGCAGATGTATTGAGTCGGAGACCTCACATCTTTTTGTTGTTGCCTCTTCCAACAAATATATGTGAAAAGATTCTAACCTTAAAGTGCGACGATGAGTGATACAGGAGGTCAAGGATTTTATCGGACAAAACACAATGATGGTACCAAGATTTGAAGGACTTATGTTTGATGAAGATGGATTATTGAGATTTAAATATTGAATTTATGTACCACCGAATGATGAGTTGAGGAGTTTGATCCTAAACGAGTCTCACAGAGCGGTGTACATGGCTCACCTAGGGGTCACGAAGATGACGACATACCTTAAACCTTTATTCTTCTGAAAATGAATGAAGGCAGACATAGTCAACTATGTGGCAAGAGGTATAGAATTTTAGCAGGTAAAGGTTGAACATAGACATCTAGCAAGATTACTACAACCAAACGTTATTATAGAAACAAAATGGGAGGTCATTTCGATGGATTTCATTGTTGAATTGCCACTTATGACAAGGAGACACGACGCGATTTTGTGGTAGTCGACACTTTGATGAAAAGTGATCATTTTATTCTTGTGCATACGACATATGAGGCATCTGACATTGCTAGAGTTTTCATTAGTGATATTGTGGGGCTGCATGGCGTACCTAAGGGACTTATATCCGATCGAGGATTGTTGTTTACTGAATGATTTTGGACTAGTTTCCAAGAGGCCTTGGGAACCCAACTTAACTTTGGTACTGTATATCACCCTAAGACAGACGAGCAGACCGAATGAACAAACCAAGTCTTGAAAGACATGTTGCGCATGTATGTGATAGACCAACAAAAGTGTTGGGAAGAATTCTTTTCACTGGTAAAATTCGCTTATAACAACAGTTACCAAAGCACCATTAAGATGGCACCCCTCAAGTTTCTTTATGGGCGACCGTGTTGGACGCATTTGAGTTGGGATCGGCTTGAGGATAGGGTCCTGGTGGGACCAAAAGAGATCCAAGAAATGGAAGATTAAATGCAAACTATAAGAGAAAGGATCAAGGAAGCGCATGATCGACAGAAGATTTATGTCGATGCGCGTCGTGTTGATTGTAGTTACGATGTGGCAATTGAGTATTTTTGCAGCTGAAACCGCATAAGAGTTTGATCAAGTTCGGAAAAAGGGGCTAAACTATATCCTAGGTTCGTGGGATCCTATGATATTGTGGAAAAGAGAGGCTCGTGGCCTAATGACTAGCCTTGCCTGATTATTGAGGTGTATGCATGATGTCTTTCACATCTCTGTTTGAGACATTATGATTAGTGATCCTACACATGTTTTGACTTGAGCACCTTGTAGGCGTCAGATGAGGCTGAGCTCATGGCTGAGGTGATCTGCATCATGGATCATCACATTCGACAACTATGGTGTCGAATAGTAGATGAGGTCAAGGTCCAGTGGGACAACTATAGTCTGCACCTGGAGACCTCGGAGGACACATATGATATGCACCAACAATTTCCATTTTTGTTGGATAGATAGACTTATGATACTGTGATACACATTATTTCGACACTTATATACTGTGAAACTTCGAGACAAAGTTTAGACCAAGAGAGGGTGTATGTAACATCCCACCCTTGCTTGCACTGAGCGAACTTATTCTTTGAGGACACTTGCGTGCAAGTGATAAAAATTATTATACTATTGTGCATTTGCTTATGATGATGAGGAATTATGGATTGATGACATGTTACTTTGTTGTATTAACACAGACATGTGCTATTGACACGGTTTTCCTGAGTGTGCAAGATTTTTGGACCTCGAGGATGCAGAGGCATCGATGAAACTCCTTGGACTCTGGATCGAGTCAGGGAGTGGACTATTAGGGTTTGATTGTTCTATATATGAGATATGTGCATTTGATTAGATGTTATGATTATGGATGTTATTCTGACATGATTCATTGATGATGCAGGTTGACGATAACTTGTTGACCAGACTCACATGTGGAGTAGAGGGGTCACGCACGACTACCAGAGACATTGAGGGAGAGGTGTGGACAACAACCCTGCCAGAACCTACTAGCACTCATGTCGTGGCTTGAACTATAGGTTAACGACTACCTAGTTCTAGAAGACTGACGATGTCGTGAGGGAAGATTACGACAGTCGCTCATGATGATTCTAAGGAGTGTGTATGATTTTTGGACCTCGAGGATGCAGAGGCATCGATGAAACCCCTTGGACTCTGGATCGAGTCAAGGAGTGGACTATTGGGGTTCGATTGTTCTATATATGACATATGTGCATATGATTAGATGTTATGATTATGGATGTTATTTTGACATGATTTGTTGATGATGTAGGTTGACGATAGCTTGCCAACCAGACTCACATGTGGAGTAGAGGGGCCATGCATGACTACCAGAGACGTTGATGGAGAGGTGTGGACAACAACCCTGTCACAACCTACTAGCACTCCTGTCATGGCTCGAACTGTAGGTTAATGACTACCTAGTTCGAGAAGACCCACGATGTCGTGAGTGCAGACTGTGACAGTCGCTCATGATGATTCTAAGGGGTGCGCAATAAGGTAGGGGCGTTATTCCTTAGAGGCCCTTAGTCTCCCACGATATCACCTGGAGGAGTATTGACTCTAGGGGTTTTTGATGTCTACCAAGTTAGTCAAGAGGCGAGTGGCACCCTTGGAGCACGTAGTGCATCCTAAAGGGCACACCACGCAAAAAAACCGGAAAGAGGCGAGTGGCACCCTTGGAGCACGTAGTGCATCCTGAAGGGCACACTGAGAAAGAAAAACAGAAAGAGGTGAGTGGCACCCTTGGAGCACATAGTGCATCCTGAAGAGCACGTCGTGCAAGGGAAACATAATGAGGTGAGTGGCACCCTTGGAGAACCTAGTGTGTCCTGAAGGGAACGTCGCGTTGTTAACTAATAAGAAAATAAACCTAGATGGCCTTAGAATGAATAATGTGATAAGAAAGATTTAACAACATTTTCCTAATAAAATTTTGCCCAACCTCGAAAATTAAAATCTAGGTCTAAAGTAATACTTGTGGTAAAATAATAATCATTAAACATGTGACGGAAAGGGGGTAAAAAACTTGATTAAATTATTAAAATCAAATTATTGAGGGATTTAAAATTTTAAAAGGGAAATGATTGTTTTGTTACACATGCTAATTAAAATTTTTAATTAAAAAGAAAAAGGAAAAACGATAATTTTCTACACTTACTAATTTGAGTTTAGATAAAAAGGGAAAGAGGGAAATTTAAAAGAATTAGGAAACTAAGGGAAAAAGGGGGGAACATAAGGAAAAAACAGAATGACCAACTTAGCAAGGAATCTTTCCTTTAAGAACTTTCTAAATTGAAATCAACTAGTAAATTAGTAAGGAGGAAAGTCATTAAAATGTGTAAGCGAATATGGGGACACCTAGTAGCGATTCTAGGAATACTTTTAGGTGGGTAAGGGAAATAGGAGTAATTAAATAATTAATGAAATTAATTACTGGTGCAACGAAGGGGCTGGGTGACACATGTATGGGGAGGATTTNCAACTAGTAAATTAGTAAGGAGGAAAGTCATTAAAATGTGTAAGCAAATATGGGGACACCTAGTAGCGATTCTAGGAATACTTTTAGGTGGGTAAGGGAAATAGGAGTAATTAAATAATTAATGAAATTAATTACTGGTGCAACGAAGGGGCTGGGTGACACATGTATGGGGAGGATTTTTCTTAATTAAATTATTGAACAATAAATTAAATGGGAATTTGGGAAAGAAGTGACTTAGAAATTCTATATAAAGGAGGGAGGAGGAGAAGGAAGGATCTCTTCTGTTATGCGTAATGTTATGCTGCAGAATTTTAGACTTGACTGACTTAGCTTATGGGAGTTGGGATACCCAACTCGGTGAGGAGTGGTAGCTCGGCCTTGCGATGTGAGATGGGAGCTAGTTGTTCTCTGGTTTAGTGTACGTGGCCCATTTTCGGCTCAGGGGGCTAAGGGGGAAGAAGAGTACCCCTAGTGTTGGCTGGGAGGTACCGATGAAGTCTCATTGGTCGTCAAGCGGGAGCTGCACGGAGCACACGAGACAACAACTCATAGCAGACAACTTGGGCTACGATACACTTACTTTTATTCTGCATGGTAGATTATTATTGACCTTATGCTTTCAATTCTATACTTTTAATTGTGTAACGAAGGTGTTGGTCTTAGAATTTTAATTGAGAACTTAATTTCCCCATAGCCTTAAGCTCGTTGCTTGACTTGATTCCCTTGGCATTCAATCCTTGAATGTTGTGACCATCCTTTCGGTTTTATTGATTTGTTGTGAAGAGTTGTGTTTTTTACTTCGTCCTCATCCTTAGGTTGTCAGTCCATGCCTGAGCAGTCGTCTAGGATCCGAATCGATGGTCGTCACTTCGGTGCACAACGACCTATAGATTTTAATGCCCTGCTTTTTTGTGTGTGGATGATGAACGAAGGATGTGTTTCCTAGTCGTCTACCCCTGTTGATTGTTCTTGGTTGATTTATGGTCATTGTGCCTTCCGACGATTGAATACCTCTTCATATTGTTTATATTCCCTTGCGAACCAATTCATATCCTCTACATTTTGATCTCTGCATTTTCTTTGGAATCTGCATTTTGATATATCACCCATGCGTTCTAAATTATCTCGGCATGCAATCACTGTGTTCACTTTATCTTTGGGTTTCCACCCACTTTTAACCAGCCTTCAACCCACTCTCCTTGGCATCTTGCACATCGAGATTGTATTTAAAATTGTGCACCAACTCCCTCTTATACTCTGCAATCTGGATACGTAACCACTACGAATTCCGTGGCTCCTTGTAAGCATTCAACCACGAGATTCCCCTTTGCAATTTAATGTTTTTCGTTGGTGAATGTACCCGATGAATTTACCCTTTAGTTATTACATTCTTCAGACTTCCAACCTACCATTCTAGACTGCAATTTATTCCATTATGATAGTGTTTCAGTTAATATTTTTATATCTGCGTTATCAGTTATTTGCATTTTATCATTGATAGTTATGGATCATATAGTTAGATAGCATTATCATAGATTTATAGACAACACTGTTGGAGCGATTTATAATAGCATTGTTGATTTTATCAGATCGGCTACTGCTGATAGCAATTTTATTAGACGACAATTTATAGATGTACAATGAATGATTTTTTTTAAATCATAATGAATGATAGCGTTTATACCAACAACAATTTTAAATCATATTTATGACTGTGTTTCAATACCTTGACAACCATATCATATTTGACAGAAATTGTATTATATGTATTGTATGAAATAAAAGACAACAATATTATATCAGGACAATGATCCACAATTTAAACTATTGCTAATTTCCTTCTTATATTGTTAATCCTGTTCAAGGACAACGATATACTTGATACTGCGATTTTTATGTATGGCCGGAGTGGCAACGATTCTATTAGTAGCCTTGTGGGACAACGATTGTAAGTATTGATCGCATGTTGACTTTATTGAAAAATGATTTAGTTTATGGATAACAATATATGGTTATTTATTCCTTGTGTGGGTTAAATTCATAGAGTTAAAGTCCACTGAATGCATTGAATTGAGTAGAGTTTAATTTATACAACTTTGTTATCTGGTATGCCAGCGATTTAAACATAATGTAAGAACAATGTTTTACTTTGCATGTTAGCAATTTTATGTGGTATGCCAGCAAATTAAATTATGAAAACGATATATTGTATGATAGTGAATCTTCACAGAACAATACTATACATATATTATACAACAAGATCGTGCATTAGACAACCTTAATATATACAACGATTTTTGTTGTGTGAGTTATAGATAGCGATTTTAGTGTTAGTTTTGGTTAAATTCTTTTATTAGATAACTAGAATATAGACAACGACTCCCTTATGTTGGGACAACGCTATCTAAGCTCAGACAACCACGCATAGTTAGGTAGTGTTTTTCCCTTAATTTGTATATGTTAGATAACGAGGTTGTTATATAGCGGCTCCCTTAAATAAGCGATTATGAAAGACAACGATTGCAGGTGAATGTAAGCATTGGGTAGGTGAATTGAAGTAGAGTATTATAGTATTGACAACTTGGTGTTTACCGCTGTGTTGACTTCGTTTTCCTTCATCATTTTTGACAATGATTTTTAGTATGTCGATGGAATGTTGACAGAATATTGGGTAGCTATTGAATTGGATTTGCATTTGAATGGAGTGGCATGGGCATGGTTGACAACAAACTTTAAGGGACTAATTTATCATTATGGGGATAACAATATTTTTCGCTAGACAGTCATCTAATAATAGATAGATTGTTGCTTTGGTTAATGGATAGCCTTATCATCTATTCTCTAGACAACAATAGTATATTTATATTCTTACACAGTGACATCACACCCTTTTAGACAACAACAAATGGTTGATAGCATATTTGAGATACACTAACTCGATTTAATCGCCCCTAGGCGAATACTGAATTGACAACTATCTCATTTACTGTGATTTGATAGGTATTATTTGTTAGCGATTGGGTTATGATTTATGGATAGCGTTGTGTTCAAAATGTAATTACCTCCCCAGATATTAATGGAACGAAATAATATTATAGGAGAACTTTACCACTGTTAGATTTAATAATTCACCTTATGGTCACTTTATGGTCACCTTTGTGATAATAGTAACACCTATAATAATTCACTCCTTCTCACTTAGACTTCATGCTTAACAATAATGGTTTTTGGTTGTTGGCTAAGTCGTTAATAGATGGAAAAAATTTAATTGAGTGAGGGCATCTTGTGTCTTTTCGACTCATTACTTGGGAGCGCGGGTATAGTCACCTCGTTAGTTATTTCAGTCTCCTAGTGGTTGGATTTTTTTCTTGAGTCTTTGGTATAGATAGGTTAGGCTGCACCAGGGTTAATGTCACGCCTATCACCTAGGGATGACATGATTCCCGATGAGAGGATCATTGCGCGCCCTAAGGGATAGAGATGAAGGATGACTTGGCCGGGGTTTGTGCCTTCCATGTGGTTGTGGTTGATTGTTGTAAGTTGTTCTTAGTTCTTGGGTTGTAACACCTTCATGCATTGGGTTGGCGCGCCTTTGAGGTTCTCGTATTTAGTCATCGAGGTTGTTGTGTCGATATGGGGATGTTGTCCCTTAGCTTGTAGGTGTGGTCATGTTTGTGTCGGGTGGGTAGTCGTTTCTCTCTGTTGTTTTATGCATGTATCACCCAGTTTCTCTTGTGCTAGTGCGTGGAGTCGTAGTTGTCTGTTGCCTGTTCTGCAAGCATGGTTCTCATCGTCAGGTGTGTTTTATAGTTGTAATCGTAGTTTTCATCCTGTTTAAAAAAAAAAAAATCACTTTCTACTTCGCTTGTAGTCGTAATGTTGGGCTCGTTACAATTAAAAAACAAAACCCAAACATAAATCACTAAACTATATATAAGTGTTCATCTTGTATTATCTAAATTTATGTACAGACCTATAGGTGATTCGTCTTCTGCTTCAATTTTAGTTTCAACGTCTTCTGCTTCAATTTCGGTTTCAACGTCTTCATCGAGGTTATGAGACAAATCTATTTATGTTTTTTGTAAAACATCAAATCGTAATTACAATCAATTATATTAAACAATATTTTAAATTTGAATTCTATACTTTTAATATAGACAATATGTGCATGCATACCTGGTTGAACTTCTTCTTGTTGAAAATATCTATTTACATTATCATCGTTTCTTTCTTCAATATTTGCATGTTCTCATTTATTTCTCCAATAATGCTCTTTCCTTTGATCGTTATAGTGAGTTTCATCTCGAGTGTGATCAAATTTTATTTTGCGCAAACTTTTGTTTCCCATGAGGATAGTTATCTGTAAAAGTTATTTTCAACAAAGGCTTCACCTTGAAAAAATGCTCAACATTTATCTTTCAACATATAAATTGTTATTCCAATAAAAACTTGAACAAACATCAATTACCTTATTCAACAAAAATGAAAAAGATGATTCGAAACTTTGTTTAGGTGCTCTAGAAAACCATCAAACAAGTGATGAATTGTGTTAAATGTGTTTGACCGAAAGTGTATTTATATGATTTAGTGCGAAATGAAACGATACGACGTGTCTTTTCATTTTTTCCGGCCGACGGAATTCACTCGACCATCTTTCGACCGAAAAAAATGCTTTTTCGGCCAAAAAGTGTGGAAACCGTTTAATTTTGACGGATTCTGTTAGAATTTAGTTTTTCGACTGAAAGAAATTTTTTTCAGCCAAAAGATTCTTTCGACCAAAAACTAGAAATCAGGACTGTATGCAGAAACCAAAGAATTCCCTCAAGCTTACCTGAACTTTGGAGGTTGCGGACTCCTGCAAATACTCAAAATTTGGTTTCGAAAATGACACCAACATTTGCAAAATTGAATCTACTTTCAATTCCTATAATTTGTTTTCATTTTCATTATTTTTATCTAATTTTATTTAATTTTTTTTAAAAAATCACTGCATAATATTTTCAGCTGACATTATGATTCAGTGAAAAGAAATATCCGTATCTCTAAAAATAAACCGTGAAAAAATTAGAAAAAATTATATTCATAATCCTTAAACTGTGCTTTTCAAAAGGGTATTTTTATATTTTACTTTTAATTAAAAATTAAGATAGATACAAGGTGGGGGAAAACATGTGTTTAAAATATGCAACGTTTTTAGTTTGGTCAACTTCAAAAAATTGTAGAAATTATAATATTCGTCCGTTAGATTTGAAATTATAGTCATAATAAAATAGAGTCTCTGTAGATTGTTGCAATATATTTCGTTTGTTAAAAACAAATGTTTAATAATAGATACATTGTTGGGGGGGAAATAATTCATTATCATTCCTTTCATGTTTAAGGAACATATTGTTAGACAATTGTCAAATTGACATATCAAATCTTGATAAAAAAAAAATGAAAAATAGTCATTGGAAAGCTAACAAAATTATTCACAAGTTTTGATTTTACCATAAAGTGAAATTCTAAATTAAAAAAAAATACTTTTGTATGCCAGAAGTTGAAGAAATTGTGAAAATATAGTTTTTTTTCTCATAAAACAAACAAAATAGACACCCATCTTCATTATTTCACCAAAGCTTGTTTCTATTCATGTTGTGTTACTTGTTTTTGAGTTAGAGAAGCTAGATGTTAAAACAATTTTACATGGATTTTTGGATAAGGAGATGTATATAGAACAACTAGAAAGGTTAATTCAGGATCACAACATGAGATTTGTTTGCAAACTGAAGGAGTCATTGTATGGCCTAGAGATCAAGTAGGGAATGGTACAAGATGTTTGATTCCTTAATAGTGAGCCAAATTTTACAAGAAGTGAGTATAACCATTATGTTTATGGTATATTCATTATCTCAATGTTATATGTTATGCGTGTAGCAAGCACAAGCATGGTTGAGATCAACAGGTTGGCTCAATTTTCTAGGATGATTGATATGAAGGATCTAGGAGCAACTAAAACAAATTTTGGGCATGGAAATACACAGAGACAAGAAATATGGTAAGATGTGGTTATCACAATAGAAGTATGTGGAGAAGATACTCAGGAAAATTGGTATGAATAATGTGAAACTGAGAAAGATACCTTTGGATTTTCATTGTAATATTTCTTCATGTTTATGTCCTAGTAATGAAAAATAAAAAGGTTATATGTATCATATATCATATGCTAGTAGGAAGTCTGATGTATGCAATGAAATGGTCAGAGATTTCACATGAAGTTGGTGTTGTCAGTGGATACATGGAACATATACATAAATCAATGAAATGGGTGCTTTGGTATTTTAGAGGCACAAGTATCACCTACAATGGTTGCAATGATTTAGTTTGTGGTTATGTTGATTCAGATATTGTAGGAGACTTGGACAAGACAAGATATACCTTAGGTTATGTCTTGCATGAATACAAGGATCTATTGGGTAAGTTTGGACAAGTGCAGGATAAGGTGTTCTGTGGTTGTCAAAGTGTTGTGTATGTTAGTTACAATCCAACATAAAATAATGGTACAAGGAATGATTTTGTAATATAGGTTACTGATGGAGTTGGAGTGGTCCATACTCGAGAAAATTGTGTAGACATGTTCACAAAACCAATATTGTTAGAGAAGTTGTGGTGGTGTTTGGATTCTCTTGTCTTGCAAAGAAGATGATGATTGAATCAGGGAAAGGTATTAGGTAAATTGTCATCAAGGTGGATATTTTTGGATTATGACAACTAATTCCTCTAAATTAGTCAAGTTGGTTCACGATGGTTTCTCCAATAATATATTGTTGAAACTATTTAGCAAAAATAAGATTCAACAATTTTGTAATTAATGCAAGCATTTTATGTAATTGTGAGAGAAATGGTTTAAATATGTATCCTTTAGATGAATTTATTGAGTCAAGGTTGCAATCCTGCTCTTAGGATGTATTGTAAATATTCTTGGTTGAACAATAAAAATAATGATTTCCATTATCCCGCGGATGTTTCCCTGCTAAGGGTTTTACCACGTAAATCACTGTGTAATATTTGTATGTTTTCTATTGGTCTTTTTTCTCTATTGTAGATTCACGTTATGTGGTCTCATAGAACCAACAATAACAACTATCTGCAGGTATGACATTGTGTAAACAAAATATAGATCTCAAGTGATTTCATCATATATTAATTTTATTAATGTTATATTTTGAATGAATGTGGCCCTAAAAGCCACAATGAATAAGGTAGCTGAATATCAGATGCAATCTCTAATGTATGTTTCCATTGCGCAAGTGTTAAGCGTGACATTATATGGATTATGGGATATTTCATAAAATCATGCTCAAACACCCAAGACTAATAATGTGACTGCTCAATTGTTTAATATCTCAAATTGAGTTTAAATTTTATTTTACTTCTAGTTAGAAATCGCGTGGTCTTTCATATGAACTAACACAACTGCATGATATAATTAACTAAAAGTATAAAACACCTCTTGACTTTCAAAAATTAGCAAAGTGATAAGAGGTATTATAATCCTCTATACTCAAGACCACTACTGTTGTCATTGGAAAAGGTTCAAATCTACTTGTAGGCTATGTGTCGGTAAGTGAGAAGGCTACACAACTAGAGAGGTTATAGGGGACTATATTTTTTCGTGAGATGTGTGACATGAGGTGAAAATTATGCCCAAATAAGTGAAAAGAGTGCACAATTAACCGAGTTGCAGGGCGTCATATAAGGATATTGTGCTTGAATGATGAATGGTTCAAGGTGCAAGTTTGAGATGATCTTACCAACATGGATGAGAAGACCATTTTCCATTGTATATTGGTATTTGATAAAAAATATGAAGTTTAAATACTAATAGGTTCAAGCATATCTATTTTGGTTTAATATTCATTTTTTAAATAATGTAATTATAAAAGTATATATTTTTTCAAAATTTTGAAGTGACAGTTAAGATAGATAAAACTACTATCCATTGTAGGAGCTGCATATATTAAAACTATACAAATTATTACTAGGAATATACACTTTAGATGATTTGTTTTTTCTCGTTACAAAATTTTACCAGGAACCAACCATAAAATGACATGTAAGGTAAGTTATAATTATAAATATTCACGACTCTAACAAAAAATGTTTCTTAGGATATAATTTCAATAGAGTAGATACTCAATTTCATTGATATCACAATTGTTTTTGATGTTTGGAGGCAAATTCAATTTTCAAATCAATGTTTTTGATGTTTGGGGGCAAATGCAATTTTCAAATCAATATTCTCTTTAGCATATTGAAGGTCTTTATTAGAATTTTACGACAATTATTTTTACTTTTATTAACAAACTCTCTATCTAGGTGCTATGTAAAAGGGAAAATAGCATAGCTAACCCTTGGTATGTGATGCAAAGAGAATCCACCCCTTGCCATCAAAGACATATTCAATGGAACATTTCTTGATTTGTGCATAATTGGAATCACAACTTCCATAAACGCTTCTTTCTCATTGCTACATTTCATTGATTTTCCAATTTGATAATGCCACGACCTCCAAGGTTGTACCACAACTATCACATATCTACATTTTCTTCCCTGTAGCAACAACAAACATATTATATAGAACACCACTCTATATTAACCGGTCTATGACACATTCACTTGCTGCAACTCACCTCCTACTGCAACATGTCTTATGTTGTAACGTGAATTATGCTGCAACACACCTACACATGTGGCTGTAACACATCTTCAACCACATGCCTTCAGATACAACATGCCTCTACTGCAAAATGCCTCTTGTTACAACACATCTTTTCTGCAACACACCTCTTTTACTACAACACATATCTTCTGTTGTGACACACCTCTACTGCATCACATATTTTCTGTGACACACCTTTGTTGCAACACACATCCTACTGCAACATGCCTCCTACTGCAACACGCTTCATGTTGCATCCTCTTGATGCAACACACCTCCTTTTCAATGTTCCTTTTGTTGCAACACATGTTCTACTATTATGCACATCTGTTGCAACATCAGACTCAGGCCAATATTGTACATTCCAAAACAACCTCTATTCAAAAGCCCCTATGCTACCTTCATTGTAGAATCCCCTTCAATTGTACCACACAATTCTGAATCAAGGGTTACTTTTTCAACCAAGGAACATTCACATATGCATACCTCTAAAATATATGGAACACAAAAAAAAATATGTACTCATACAGAAACTGTCAACGCTCTTGGACCAAGATCGCTCATCCCCACTAATATCAATCAACCATAATTTAAATTTCACAACCACAAAATTTCCATAGTCATGCAAATACATTTGTCTCTCATAGCGTATCAAGCTATACAACCACCCCAACTGCAATGAACCACCAGTCCACTGTACGATCTCTCTCAAACCTACATACACCTGTAGAGGAACACAAATAAAGCATGGTCTTCTACATACCCATGCAACCTACAGAACAATATCATATGGAACTATTCTCTACTCGAATTTACCCATTCAAGCAATGAAATTTAACTTTGCACATGGTCATTCCAATAACACAATAAATAACATCATACACGATTCCATTCACACACATGCACATAAAGGTTAAATTTGTAAAAAATAAAATCCATGTTTATTCATTCATACATATTACAATAGAATGAATCCATGGACGGATATGAGCGTACAATATCCATTGGATTTCCAGGATAGAGGCCATGGAAAAATCAACCACCTCTCTCTCACTATCTTGCTCGGTCTATCCTCTTGCCACTATGAAATCTCCCCTACAATATCTTTGGTGCTATGTTTTATTCCTTTAGAAACTGTTCACTTTAGTTTCTCTAGTAGGATCCTCACGCCTTTTCCTCTTCTAGCTTTGGATTCATCCTTTCCTAGATGACTCTTCACTTGCATGCGACCTTCCACCTTCCACCAACATGACACTCTTCATCAACACATCCTTTCATTGTGTAGAAGTTTGTGTTCTTCTTTCACACACATGTCCTCTACTCATACTATAGAAACATGTACATCATGTAGCAACGCTCCATCTCATGCACTACCACAGTCTGCAGTATTCATTCGATTTGCACCACTGTTGTTACTTCCCTCAATCTGTCTCATTTTGTTGATATTTATTTCCTACAACACTTAATCATTGTTTTAACAACTCCACAAGCGTCTTCATCTTTTCATCTCCAGGATGACTGAGATTCTCCAGCATCAAACTCCCCAGGTTTTAAGAAAGCATGTCATCATGCCTAGGAGGTGAATAACTTACATCTACAACTATCCAATGCATCTTTCATCATTGTCACACTCCCAACTCTACAATCCTCATCAATATTATATGCTTCAATATGCAAGACCTATTCCTTTGTTGCAGATTCTTTGTTTCAACTAATTGTTGTCCTTGGCTACACATCCATCCTCAACACCACAACAATACTCTTATCATGGAGATCTAGAATTTTTTATCTTATTCTTGCTACAACTCAAATTTCTGCAGCAACTCATCTTCCAATGTAACCGCTACCTTCTCTATCTCTCTTCCTTCATTACCAAAAGCATTAGTCAAGTGTGTTTCATCCATGCATCATCTACACAAAATTATCTGTGTCATGTCCCATCCAGGAAATACCACTCCCCTTTCTCATGCATTGTACAAAGTTCCTTCAATGCAACCAACCACTCATGCTCAAAGCCACACAACATGGAGTCACATACTCCCATGTTACACTTCTCTTGAATCAATTCACAACCACATGCAGACTACTTCAGTCAACGATTTTGTCAGCATATACACATTCTTGAAAAATTACTAGAGACATAGCTCACAGGCTTTCCTATTCACACAACACCTTCATGCTCGGTCCTCAACAAGCTTCAATTCTTATAACATTATTCTGTAACATGTCTTCTTCCTTAGGAGATTTGAAATATTCTCCTTTTCTCTGTTAGCAACATCTTCATCAGATTCCTCCTCTTCCAAACTATACATTCATCCATATTCAACTAAAAAACTTCATTTATACTTCCTTCTAGGTTACTCATCTTCATGACATCATCCTCTACTTGGGCATTCTCTTATACATTTTCATCATCTGCAACCTTCGTGATCGTGTAATTTCTTGCAATCTTTGGAATTCCTTTTTCGTGCACATATATATTCGATTACATTTTCTTTTCAACCAAGCACATCCACTTCCATCTGTAGCTACAAATTTATTTCTTCCTATAAAAAAGCAAAGAATATGTTAAGGGAAAATAAATAACTCCATCTTCACTCCTTCCTTTTCTTTGTTACATCCAACACAACCATATGTGTCTCTAATGTTCCACTGCTATACTTTTCTACATCTCTATTCATCTTCATTTCTCTTAAATTCAGGTCGATTGAAAACCTCTAGTGACCATCCAATAACAATACTCTCACTCCTACTATCATGCTCCTAAGAACATATGATCCCAGTCTACAATTCAAGAAACCTTTCGATTGCATTCCTCTCACTACCACACTCACTCATTTCCAGTGACTATGTCTTCATCTCAAGATAAAAATCATGGATATACACCACCACAACTTCCATCTAAGAATAATCTCATGACCCATGATGCCTCTTTAATATCAAGATAATAGTCATAAATAACTGCCACCACAACTACCATCTATTTCTAGTAGCATTTATTTTAGAGTCCATCTTCCTTCTCAACAACAACATTCTGGAACTTGCTTCATGAAAATTTCCATTCTTGTCTTTCTTCTTCTTCTTAGCTTCATTATTTACTATGATATTTTCTACCACTCTATCCTCTTCATTCCAAATCTTTGTTTCTTCTCTTCCTTGACCTATTCATCTTCACAGAGAAACCCTTCTTCTTTAAACAACACAAGCTGAAACCACATTCTCCCGGGTCTTCTTGCTATTATGGTTACATAGGAACACTATCGAGAAAAAAATCTCAAGAGTGTAAATAACTCTGATACTCTTCCATATTCTTCCATCCTAGAGATGAACCGTGCTATGATACCACTTGATGTAGAGAGAATCCACCCCCTACCATTAGAGACATATGCAACATAACATTTATTGATTTGTGCATAATTGGAATCACAACTTCCATAATTGATTCTTTCTCATTGCTACATTTCCATGATTTTTCAAGATGATCATGCCAAAAACTTTGAGGTTGTACCTCAAATATTAAATATCCACATTTTCTTCCATGTAGCCCCAACAAACAAATGCTACAAAACAACAATCTAGATTAATTGCTCCATGACACATTCACTTAATGCAACTCGCCTCTTGCTACAACATGTCTTTTGTTGTAACACAAATTCTACTGCAACACACCTACACATGTGGCTGCAACACATCTTCAACCACATTCCTTAGGCTACAACATGCCTCTGTTGCAACATGCCTCTTGTTAAATCACGTCTCTTCTGCAACACACCTCTTTTTCTGCAACACGTCTCTTCTGCTGTGAGATGCCTATGTTGCAACACATCTTTGTTATGACACACCTTTGATGCAACACACATCCTGCTGCAACATATCTTTGTTATGACACACATTTGTTGCAACACACATCGTTCTGCAACCTACCTCATGTTATAGCCTCTTACTGCAACATGGTTCCTATTGAAACCTCCTTCTGTAACACACCTCATTTTTAATGTGCCTTCTGTTGCAACATGCCTATGCTGCAAAACATCTTCTGCAATACAAGACTCATGACGGTATCATACATTCCACAACAACCTCTATTCACAACCCCCTATACTACCTTTACTGAATCATCCCCTTCGATTGTACCACACAATATTGAATCAAGGGTTAATTTTTGAACCAAGGAAAATTCTTGTATGCATACCTCTAAAATCTATGGAATACAAAAAAACTTCTATACTCATACATGAACTCTCAATGTTACTGGACCAAGAGCGCTCACAACAATAATTAAAATGTCACAACCACAACATTTATGTAGTCATGCAAATACATTCTCCTCTCATAGCATATCAAGATATACAATCACCCCAGCTGTAGTGAACCATCAGTACCCTATACAGTCTCTCTCAAACCCGCATACACCTATAGAGGAACACAAATTGAGCATGGTCTTATACATACCCATGCAACCTGCACAACAATATCATATGGAATTATTMTCTACTGGAATTTACTCATTCAAGAAATGACATTTAACTTTTCACATAGTCATGCCAATAAAACAAAAAATAACATCATATATCATTCCATTCACACACATGCACATAAAGGTTAAATCTATAAAACATCAAATCCCTTTTTATTCATTCATATAGATTACAATACAATGGCTCCATGTTCGAATCTGAGATTACAATCTCCGTTGGTTTTCCAGGTTGGAAACCTCAACCACCTCTCTCTCACTATCTCATGCAATCTATCCTCTTGCCACCATGCAAGCTCCCCTACAAGCTCTTCAATGCTATGTTTTATTCCTTTAAAAAATATTCTCTTCAATTTCTCTAGCAGACTCCTCATGCTTTTTCCTCTTCTAGCTTTGGATTCACCCTTTCCTTGATGACTCTTCACCTACATGCGATCTTCCAGCTTCCACGAACAACAAACTCTTCATCAAAACATCCTTTCCTTATGTAGCAGATTTTGTTCTCCTTTCACTCACATGTCCTCTACTAATACTGTAGAAATGTGTCCATCTTGTAGTAGCGCTTCATCTCTTGCACTGCCGCACTCTACAATATTCATTCAATTTGCACCACTGTTATTACTTCTCATAGTCTATCTCATTCTGCTGCTATTTATTTCCTGCAAGAATTAATCATTGTTGTAACAACTCCACAACTATCTTTGTCGTGTCATCTCTAGGATGACTGAGAGGCTCCTACACCTGTATGATAGCAAGTGTAAAATTGCTAAAAAAAAACATTAGGAATGCTTCTAATGAATCCTTAAAATATGATAAGGTAAATAGATATAAAGCCTTAATTAAAAAGAAAAAAAAGTCACTACATAAATAGAAAGCAAGATATTTTTTGAACCTATCTAAGCTAGATCCTAAAAAATTCTAAAGGAAAATTCTAACTCGTAAAACTAAAGAAAATAAGAGGATTCCATTGACAGATTGAAATTCCTACTTTAAAAATATTTATGAATCCCTTATTGTAGTTGAAAACATTCCAAATGTTTCTATAGAGGATAAAGTATTTAATATATAAGACATAAAGTGTGGGGTTAAACAACTAGAAAAAGGGAAAGCAAGGGACATCGAAGGCTACCAAGATGAAATCTTAAAAATTGGAGGGCGTATCCTCATCCCTCACATACATAAGCTCTTCAATTTAGTAGTCAAGTAGGGATTCCCAAAACCCCAGATTCAAAGCCTCATTTTAACTATTTTTAAAAGTGGAGATAAAAACAATCCCTCTAATTATAGGACCATTGTGATTAGCCCCATCTTAGCAAAGCTATATGGAAGTATTTTGGAAAATAAGATTAGTATATGGCTAGAAAACCACAAAAATGAGCTAAAGGCTACGCTGGGTTTAGAGGATATCATTCAACTATGGACCACCTTGTTACGCTTAGGATCATTTCAGAGGAGTGTCACAATAATAAAAATAGTATCCTTGTTTGTTTCGTTGATTTTAGAAAATATTTTGACATAGTTCCTGAGACAAACCTTTGGAATATGTTAGAAGAGATAAATGTTCCTTTTGAGTTAAGAGTTGTTGCAGTAAGGTTGTACGAGAATTTTGTTTCCAAGTTTAGAAACATTGAGGGTTGGTCGGAAAAAATTAACTGCAATATAAGATTCAAACAAGGTTTCCCCCTTTCCCCTACCCTTTTTAGCATCTACATTGACACATTAGAGGATTGTTTGGAAGATGCAAGTTATGTGGGCCCGACCCTCACAAGTATAGTCATCATCCTTCTTCTTTACACTGATGAGATTATTCTTATGGAAAAGAGTCCCTATGACCTCATTAAGAAACTAATAATTCTCAAGGACCTATGCTCTAACATGGGTACGACTGTCAACACTAATAAAATGAAGGTTACAATAATTAAATCCAAAAATATTGCCTATGATACTTTCATATATGACAACAATAAATTGGAAGAAGTGTCTTCATACAAATATCTTGAAATCAATATTCATCAAAAGCTTAATTGGAACTACAACGTTGAGAAAAGGATGGATGGAGGGTGGAAAACTTGTTATAGACTTTAAAAAAAAATGTAAATTGGTGGACCTATGGACTTGGGATAAAAAAAAATTTCCTCTTTGAGACTCTTGTCACTCTGGTTATCTTATATGGATGTGAAGGTTGGTGATGCAGTATCTAGAGAATCCTGGAGAAAGATATAGAAAATCCAAAAGAATTTTATAACTTATAATCTCAAAATTAAAGGAAATACACCCTATCCTATCCTTATCATTGAAGCAATCCTTTTCCCTTTATCCCATTGAGAGCATGGCTATGATTAGGTACCTAATTATTGATCCATATTTTCGACCGGTCTAGTATTTTCATTCAACCACTCTTAGGATTTCTTTTACATTTTTCTTATCTTATTTTTATTTACTTTTCTTCTCTTACATAAAAAAAACCTCCAAATACTTAATAGTTTTTTCAAATGATGCAGATGTGGAGCTACATAACAATGCTTATTCTTTTTTTTTTTTCCTTACTCAGGTATGCAACCCCCCACTCATCAAGACTCTTACTTCATTTCCTTTTCCATTTTATTTTGGTACTTAGTCAAAATTTAAGCAATGCAGATGTAGACCCATGTGCCATTCCTAAATACTTTCCTAAGTTTCCACCTCCACAAATCCCTAGGTCTGCATCCACTTTCCACTTTTTACTTCTTTTCATACTTAGCCATATTTCTCATTGTGGAACAAATCTCCTTACTCCTCATCACTTTTCTATGAATCATAGGTCTGCAACCCTCGAAGTCCACATTTCTCCCAACACTTAACCATATTGGAGAATCTCAATGCGGTCACTATCACCCTTTCCCGAAGATTGTTTCACAAGTATTTAAGTCTGCAACCTCGCAACCCCACAAGTTTGCATTTCCATAACGTTTCCCATAAATAATTTTACACCTCCATACTTAACACTTTTTTTTTATCATTCCATCACATCGCCATTTCACATCAAATTAATTACTCTTTCCACATCATCTACCAATTGTAAAAGCATAATACCATTATTAATGATCAATGCATCGATTAAGGGTCGCAATAAATCCAAGTCCCATGACAATTGGTGGCATTTAAAGCATGATCTACGACTGATTGAGTTACCAAGGAAGTACGTAGTGGAGTTTAAATAAAATAAAAATGTTAACCTGTAAGTATCGACAATAGTTCCACCTTTGTAAAAAGTAGAAAATATGTCAAGTAAGAAGAAGGAAGTATTTTTTGGAGATACATTGAACACTCTTGGTCGTGAAGATCAATAGTTCCAGTGGTACAAGGCATACAAGTACTGCAAAAATATTCCTCCAACTGAGAAGAAGGTGAACCTAATTTGGATGTCAAGAATCACATTACCAAAATGTGTTCCAGAATTAATTGATATGAAAGAGATAATTCAATGGTGTGCAGACATATTTGTTTATGAACTAAGAATAATTCAAATGCAAGGTCATGAAGCCATTTCTTTAGCTCCCTCAACATTTTCTAAAATGTTATGACTACCTACTCCAACTATGTGATTCAAGAGCGACGAAGATGATGAATTTTTGAAGCAGCATAAGGGAGAGAACATATTGTTGAGAAACTATTTGGAAGATCCAACCTACAACCTTGGTACTTCTAGAATTGAGGTAAACGTACTAAAATACCCATACAGAAAATTTTCTTGGCTATTTGCCCGCATTCTCGGATTGGAATCTACTATATTTTTAACAAGAAATGTCATATATGCTATGCATTATGCCTTGCATGAAAAATATACGATCGATTGGGGTTATCTCATTTCGAGTGAAATTTATTTTCAGTTGAATAACCTCAAAAGACCCATAAATTCTATATGGACTCTTACCTCATTTTCTCCATTTCTTATGACCATGTTTTTTAAGATTTACCTCACACAAAACATGTGGATTTTAAGTTAGAGAAATTTTATGCGTGGTATTCAATTTTGTACATACATAAGGCCCAATACAATTTTTACCCAGTCCACAACAATTTCATCTCAGAATTCAAAAGGTTAATATTTGGACAGATCACATCAAGGCTATCTTTAGAAGCAACTTCCTTCCTCACTGGAAAAGGGATTTACGAGTTGTCCAAAGAATTCACTGTAATTAGAGTATTTGGGAGTAAGGAGAAATCTTTCCTCTTACCATTTTATACATTATATAAACTATTTGTTGGACAAGTATGTAGACAATACAAAACTTAGGCTTGTTTATTCCATGACAAAAGGAAAAACCAATTTATACCCCTACCATGGAAAATTGGGGATTGTATTGTTAAACACATAACTCAACTAAATGAGTTGGCAAAACATCACGAACAAATGGGTTTGAAGGAAACAAATCTTTTTGAAGGCTTTGACCTAGATAGAAAATTAACCACGCATATGCAGTTAGTCGGGTATGCTTCACACTTTATTAGAATTGAACAATTCCAAGAAGGTGGCGGAGATAATTTGGATCTCCAAGAACTAGTGGCCTACCAAAATTAAGAGAATACATGAGAAGTAAATAGTACAAATGAGGGATACAAATAACAAGATAGAGAAACAACAAATTAAAACCCTAATTCACTGACAAAGTATTAAAGAAGCACTCAATCAAGAATGAAGAATAGAACCAGTGGAATGGATACTAGAAAAACACCAGTTGGAGGCTCAAACGACGATGGAGATAAAAACTCACCAAGAAAAATCCTTGAGAAAACACATGTTGCACACACTCCTATAAAAAGAAAATGAAATATGTCATCAGTGGAAATAAACACACTAGAATACCACGAAAGTCGCCATGCTATCAACATGGATGAAATCATTGAAGAACCTGGCTAGTCTGCACAAAGGTTGTTAGAGACGAGAAAAATAACTTATCCTATTATGACTTAGGATTCCTAGATATTTGAAGATGAGTCTGTCACTCTACACCATGCAGCTTACAATAGTGAAACCAAAAAGTTACTGTTAGAAAAAGTTAATAACAAGAACAAAAATTCATATGAACGATTGAAATCTTCTATTGGCTTGGATGGAGTAGCACCATCTAAAATTGTAGATTTTCATGGAGCTATTGGAGATGCATTAAGACAATCAATTGACAAAATGGAGAAAGAGAGTTTGGAACTAAAGAAAAGAGTAAAATAATTAGAAGTTTCTTTGGTATCAACACCATTGTTCCCAAAACCTTTATGTTCTATGCAGCCTATACTTGAATTGGAGGAGATCCCTAAAAGAAATATGTAATACAAAGGCTCGTTAAGTTTATTACAGGCTATAAGAAAATATGTTGGTGATGCCATACAAAAATGGGTTGATATAATTCAGGAAATTTGGGAGCTTTCCCAAAATATTACTAGCTTTTCCTCCAGAATAGATAATTTCAAAGAATATCTACATAAATATTTAGAGAATGATGAGGGATTTTTCAAGGAAGCTGTAAATACATTTTTAGCTAAAGTTTCCAATTTAAATGAAGCCCAAAGAAAGGAACAAAAACTTCCTTCACCTTATCGTATGAAGCGAATTAATGCATGTTGGTCAAGGAAAATTAAAGAATTAAGAGGAATGATAAATGAAACCGAGGCCCTAAGGAATAAAAAGAGTGATTTATTTCTTAAGCTTATGGGTCTTACCAAGGAATTAGATGGTCTTGATTTATTGATAGATACCATGATCTTAACCAAAGACTCTTTAATGGGAAAACTTAAAACATTAAAAGTTTCTTAGGCTAATGAATTTATCGAAACCATACAATTTTCTGAGGATGAAGTTGAAAGATGGTTGGTTCAGTATATCAAAAGAAATGATGAAGTGGACGATAAATTGCATCAATCAGAACTAGACATGAGGGAATTCAAAAGACAATTGTTTGAGATTAAAACCAAACATGAAATCACTGTGGCACCTTTGAGAGAGTACATTGAGGAATGGTTCAAAAAGGCATTAATTGAAATTATTGAACCAGAAAATCATGAAACAGTTAGAGCAGTTATGCCACCTCAACCAAAAAAAATGTCTATAAAGGAGCCAGTTGCAACCAAGTGAAGTTATGAGATTTCTCCATCACAATGAGTTGAACATAAACTCTTCTCTTCAGTTTTTCTTCCTTCCATTTTCGATACAACCATTTGTCACTTTGCCTTTGTCTACTCAGTTTTCTGTGAGATTTAGGATGATTCTTGGTTGTCCTTCTCTTATCTTCCAGATCTTTTCATTTTATGGTCCACGAGATCCAATCCCAGTATTCTTTGAAGGGAAACCACATTTTACTTTCTTTAAAGACATTTACTTTGTATTTAAAGACTCATTATTATTTTTTAGACTTCGAGAGAGAGAGGGAGAGGGAGATAGAGAGGGGGAGGAGAG
>JASDQU010589714.1:15286-35081 GCA_032191745.1 Picea mariana
ATTGTTGCTCATTGCCACACCATGAGATGCTACAACTGTAGTGGATTTGGTCACAAATGCTAGGATTGTTGGAACACAAGAAGAAAGTACATGATGAGGACTTCATATAACATGACTACAAGAAGGCATGAAGTTAGGAAGGAATACATTTTTGAAAATATGGAAGCTCAGAGATCAAGTTCTGAGAATTTGGGACACCTTCAGAAGTGGGTGAAGAAAACTGAACAATCAAAACAGAATGGCAGCCTTAATGGAAGCTCAAGTTTGTCATCTTCAGAAGAATATGCGGGTTACAATGGTAACAATAGCATACATATGCAAGCTAAACTATGAATAGGTCATGTACATACGTGAGCTGTCTGTGCAGCATGCCACATATCCGTGGTAAAAATCCTTGGGAAAAGGGCTATGCATATGAGTTGTAGCATGGTATGATGGTATAACTCTTTGTTCCAGGATCTATCATGTTTGTTGCAGGTTTTCATGATTACATGTTGGCATACATAATTGATGTATGTATGGTGATGACATATGGTGATGACATATGGTTGAGTGTTGAAACACTATCTTGGATCCATGGTACTAACCTTAGAGTGTGGATTGAGACATTTTTCTATTGAAGAACAATGTTGGTTGTGACAGTGAAGTTTTGACACTTTGGTTATGAGATATATCATGATGATGCTAGCTAGAGATGTCATTGATATATTGAGGCAACTTCTAGTACATGTATTTATGGATTGTTAGTATTTGTTGTAGTGAATGGAGGTTGAGGCATATCTGTTGTGATACATGGCTGGTACATATTTGAGTTTCATTGATATATCTTATGATGTATTATTGGAGGCATATTTGTTGGATATATTGGTGCATGAATTTGGCATATGTATAGGCTACATATTGGGACATGTAGTTGATGAGTTGATGAGGTGGTCATATTGTACATCATTGATGAGTCATATCTTGATCTATAGTTGATGCATGATTGGTACACTTTTGGTACATTGTTAGAGGCACCTACTAGAAATATGATTGGCACATGTTTTATGGTGGACATGGCATACATGCACAAGGACACATCTCGATTTTAGTTCATCTTGTTGTGGTATTGGTGCATGGTTGATGCACTTTCTTGGTACAAGTGATGATAAATGTTTGGTGCACTTTTTGATGTATGGATGATATACTTGAGACACTTCATTGATTAAGATACATGATTGTGGCACTTGGCTCTTGGTAAAGGCATATCATGAGTGATGTAACACTTGTTCGAGGCACATGGTTGGCATGTTGGTAGAGGCATATGGTTGAAGCATGTCATTTATGATATCTTATGGCATATGATATGGTATTGATGTACATGGTTGATGTACATGGGTATTGTGCATGGTTGGCACATGATGTACTTGGTTGATGTTTTCATGGTTGACATATCTTTTGCTTCATGATGTATGGTATGGCATGAGTTTGATGCATGGACAGGTCCAAGGATCGTCATAGAAAGAGAATTTGATCTATGTTTCAGTTGAGCAATAGCATTTGCAAAAGAAGCATATTGCAGTGGTAGCATATTGTTCATATTACACAGAATATAGGGGGAGACATACCCATAGGGGGAGTCATTCTTCTTCCCATGATTCTAGGAGGAGAGATTTATCAGATGCAAAGATAAATACTTGAAAAAGATACCTATACTTGGAGAAAGAGCACAAAGGCATAGTTCCAGGGGGAGCATGAGCTATATATCTTCAGCATTACATAAGAGTGATATCCCTTGTTCAAAAGGGGAATGATTATTCAGAGGAGAATCAAAGGAATTCAAACATGGGGAGCATCCCCAAGGAGAGTTCAGGAAGGGAGCACAACCCCAAGGGGAGAATGACCCTTTTCCATTGATGTCAAAGGGGGGGAGATAGTCACATTGATGTGATTAAGATGCCTATTTCTGTAGAGCAATGCCTTGTCTACATGTTTCCATCAATGATTGGTTTTGACATCAATGTTGGTATTTCCATCAATGCCAAAGGGGGAGATTGTTGGATCATGTTGTCATTGATGCCAAAGGATTGATTTCAAAGGATTGATGTCAAAGGAACAATGTCTTGTCATAGTATATTGATGTAGTGATTGATGAATCATGTATTGACCTTGATGTCAATGGATTGATGTCAAGAGGATTCATAGTTGTATGCATAGATGAAGATGGATTAATGAATTGTCATTGATATATGATGCATGGTTTGATTGATGTAAAGATGACTCATTATTGTCTTGTCATGGTTGTACAAATGGATGAACTCCAAAGTGGTCCCCTTATGGTGAAAGCCCTCACGGGAAGACACTTTGCGGTGAACTCCAAAGTGGTCCCCTTATGGTGAAAGCCCTCATGGGAAGACGTTTTGCAGTTGAGTTATCCTAGAAGTATGGTTAGAGAACCCATGCTCAATTATGGAATAATGAGCTGAATATCAATGAATTTGTCAGTGAAACTATCCTAGATGGATAGTTCTTGTCATGCCATTGTTGGTGGTATGTGGAACATCACATAACTCTTCACGATTTTAGATTTATGGCCTTACAAAGTTGGAGGACCCTCATATGTTGGCTTGAAGCCCCAAAAGGTCAAAGAAGTCAAAGTACTTGCAAAGAAGAAATTATTTAAAAAATAAAGTGAAATGACAAAGTCAAAAATTACTATCTAAATAATAAATTGAAGTGGCAAAGTTAGAGAGGATTATTTAAATAATAAAGTGAAGTGACAAAGTCAAAGAGGATTATTTAAATAATAAAGTGAAGTGACAAAGTCAAAGAGGATTATTTAAATAATAAAGTGAAGTGACAAAATCAAAGAGGATTATTTAAATAATAAAGTGAAGTGACAAAGTAAAGGAGGATTATTTAAATAATAAAGTAAATGGTGATTTTTCTAATTATGGAAAGTGGTTATAAGAAGGTTAACCCTAAAATGAGGAAAATGGGTTAAGTGGTCAAGTGGCTATTGGATACATGGACAAGTGGCAAATTGGGCAAAGTTGGACATAGGTGACTATGTGGACAAAGTGTCCTAGAAGATGCTTCTAAGGAAGCTACTTGGAGAGTATAAATAAGAAGCAAGGGTCTCTTGTGAAGATCATCTCTTGAGCATAGCTTGAAGATCTATTTTGAGTAAGAGAGGGATTGCAAGTTCTCATGGACGCCAGTGAAGACTTGAGTGTGAGATGATGTTAGGTTCTTGAAGTCTGAAGCAGGTTCCATATCTACATTCTATGGGCTTAGATTTTCCATAGAAACTCTCGTATGGTTACATAGTTGTCTTGATAGATACTCTTACTTATTGTATGGTGAATGCTTAAGGAATTCTTGGTATTTCTATTGTGATATGGTTATGTTGGTTGATTGATAGAGTGAGAAACAATCTTATGGTTCGGTACTGATATGATTGTCATAATATACTGATTTCTTATACATGATTAAGTAGCATTCATATTGTATGGTTGAGGTTCATTAGCAAGTTATGGGAGAGCATAGATGTGTTGTGATTGGTTATGGTTCAGATTGGACAATGAAAGACAGAAGTAGATGTGACTGAAGGCTACAAAGGATCTTAGTTTTTCATAGAGAGAAAACCCTAATTACTCAGAAGGCATACGTAGGTTGTAGTATAGACAACCCATGTACATATGCGAGCTGTGCTACTGGTAGGGCGTGTACATATGCGTGTTGCACTACTGATAGATCGTGTACCTATTGACAGATTGGTATCTGTTGAGGATTGATTCCTCTTCTCAGTTGGTGTTGAGTTGTGTAAGATGAGTCTTGCATTATATAGTTGGTGCTCTTGTGCAGTTGTAACTCTATTCAGTTGTTTCTTATAACCCAAGGATTGTAGTCTATAATAAAAAAAAAATTGTACATACATCTTATGTTCTTTGTGTTCCTTGTGGTGATGACTTATTGATGATATTTTTTGTTGGTATATGTTGCTGATGTATGTTCACATTTAGCTGGTTATAAATGACAACAATAAGTAATGAGTAAATGGTGATTGCTAACTAAGGAGTTTTGTGAAGGGGGAGATTTAAAAAGGATCCCTACACTGATTCAAGACCCCCTCTTAGTGTGTTCGGTGTGTCCAACATTTCTGTAGGCTAATAACTTAATATTAATTAATATCTTGAGTCGTGCTTGTCTTATAGGGTTATTATCCAATGTTTTATGGTTTCTCTTGCTTCCCAAAATATCGTAGTCTCATCAAGGTTACGCGTAGAGGTTAATACGTCCCACAGTTACCATAATATCAACACTCCCTCCTTGCTAGGGAGGTATTAAAGGAAATGGTCTTAGGCACAAATAGACCATTCATTCAGTAACATCATCATAGCCACATAGGCTATCTCATGATCAAATCACGAGCACCATCATCACTATCCAAAAGGATAGTATCCATGATAATCAGAATAATTCCATCCAATAGAACTCAACTGTGTCTATACATAGTAGTATACAACTACTATCCAGCGGTACACAACCACTCCTAGTATCACAATGCTACTAACCAATGACACACAGTCACTACCAGTGGATCATATCCACCACAGTAGCATACAACTACTGTCCAGAGACATACAATCTCTACAATAATCATATCATCTGATATACACAATATCATGATACAAATTGAGTCATCTGGTCCAGTATTCCACTTACATTTGTGAGATCTAGAAGAGCATCTTCCCTCAGAAAGTTAAACATCAACCATGGGTTGTCTAGATTATTCTTCTCAATCATAGATAAATAATTGTCCCTGATTTCTGAGCTTGGAAAATTCACCTAACTGGGCCATTCCACTAGCACTAATCACAGTGCAAAATATAGAGAATGAGTCTGCCCTAGGGAATTCCTATCCCTGATTGTTAAACCTGGACCATTCACATAATTGGGCCATTCTTCCGGCACTAATCATAGTGCAACCTGGAGAGAATGAGTTTTCTCTAGGGAATGACTATCCAAACCATTTCCTAATGGAAATAAATGTCCCACACCAACCTCCTATAACAGACCATTCTTCAAAACTGCTCACAATTGTGAAGCTCGAAGGAATGACTTCCCGGAGAGGCGGACCATTATTCTTCACCACTACTCAGAGTAACTGCCAAGACAAATGATTTTCCTAGACCATTCCCCCACACTGGACACAAGGGGAATCATTTTCTATGGTACATCAACAATCTATTGGATCATTTTCATTATGAAAATAACTGTTTGATCTGGACCATTTTCCGAACTGGAAAATGCTTGTGTGTTAGAAATCTTGGGACACTTTTCGGACTGGAAGGTGACTTCCCAACTTGGACCATTTTCTAAACTGGAAAATGATTTCCCATAAATCAATAACATATTAGTGCTCCCTCTCAAACTGGGGAGACACCTCTTCCCTTTCAACTAGGGGAGTTATCTCCATGAGCCCTATATTGTCCCTTAAGTACACAAACTTTATTCTGGATAGAGGCTTTGTCAAAATATCTGTTACTTTCTCATATGTGGAGATATATGGGAGTTTCACTTCTACTTCTTAGACTTTATCATGAATAAAGTAGTATTTGATCTCAATATGTTTCAACTGGTCATGAAACATTGTGTATTCTGATATCTTCATACAACTTTTATTGTCACAGTATTTACGATCGAATTTGGTAACTGATCAAATAGTCCAAAAATCATCTTCCTCATCCATACTACTTTGGTACACACTTCACACACTATGATATATTCTACTTCTGCAATGTTGAGTGTGACAGACTTATGTTTCCTACTGGTACATGATATCATAGTAGAGATCAAGCTGAAACACATCCCTGAAGTACTCATTATTTCTTCTATACTCCCTTCCCAATCTGAATCTGTGAATCCATGAAGTTTTATGTCACTGGTTGAGGTGTATATTAAACCATAGTTTAATGTCCCATGAATATATCTTAGAACATGCTATGCATATATCCAGTGCTCATGTTTGGGTTCCACCTGGAATTGGCTTAAAGTGTTTACAAAAAATAAAATATATGGTCTAGTATTCACTAGATACATCAATGACCCAATCAATTAAAGATATAGGGACAAATCTACTGGATCATAAACTGAGTCTCTTACTCTTCTTATGTCCGTGGTCATAGGAGTGGCCATGGATTTACAATCCATCATTCCCAATTTCTGAAGGATTTTTACTGCATACTTTCCATGTCTAAGGAAGACTTCACCACGCTTCTGCCATACTTCTGGTCCCAAGTAATAATGCATGAGACCAAGATCTTTCATATCGAACTCAAAAGATAACTCCTTGTTACACTAGGTGATGAGAGAGTTTTTACCTATCAAGAATAAATCCTCAATGTACAATAGTAGAATCATAGGTGCATTGTTCACAACCTTGTAGTAGATATTTGGATATACATGACTCTTATATAAACCAAGTCTTATTAAGTAATTGCCAATCCTGGCATACCAAGCTCTTGGATCTTGCTTGAGTCCATACATAGATTTTTGTAATCTACAAACATGAGTCTATTTAGGATGCACCTCAAAACCTTGATGTTGTTCAATGTATACTTCTTCTTCAATTTCTCCATTGAGAAAATCTATCTTTACACCCATATAATGTAAACTCCATCCCATGGAAGTAGCAAGAAACATAATGGATCTAATAGAAGTATATCTGGCAATAAGAGCAAAGGTTTCATCATAATATTATCCCTCCTTCTAGGAGAACCCTCTAGCCACAAACCTTGCCTTGTATTTAACTATGCTTACATCTACTGCATGTTTGATCTTAAGACCCATTTTGAAGTTATCACTGATTTTTCCTTGGGTCTAGGAACAATTTCCCATACACCATTTTTCATGATAGATTGGTATTATTTTTTCATGGCTTCTTTCCATTGTTTCTTTTGAATTGCTTCTTCAAATGTGGTGGGTTCTTCATTTATAGGTTGTTTCATACATGTTGCATAGATGGAGAATATTTTGGGCTTTTTTCTTTCTCTGAAAGTGCCACTTGGATCTTTGAGTATTTCTACTTCTTTTAGAGTAGCTTCAAACCAATATGGATGTTTTCTAGTTTTGGGTATAATGCCTGATTCAATAGGTTCACATGGTTGCATTGGATGATCAATTTGTTTTGGTTCTTTATTCTGAATTTCTAGAAGACAAGTTATTTCTTCTTTAGGATCTTCATATTCTTCTTCCATGGATTCTTCTATATATTTCTTGAAATCCATCTCATCGAAGGTTACGTCTCTACTAACTTCAATATTATGTTGTTTTGGAATAAATATTCAGTAGGATTTGGATGATTCACTATATCCAACAAATATGCCCTTGTTTCATGAGGGTTCTAGTTTCTTCCTTTTATCCTTGGGGATATGAATGTAAACAGGGAACCCAAATATTCTTAAGTGTTCCACATTAGGCTTCTTTCTTGAGAAGGATTATTCTGGAGTCATATCCTTCAATATGTGGTGGGGACTTATGTTCTGAACATATATTAATGTCATGGTTGCTTCTCCCCATAGATACATGGATAAACCTTCATCATTCATTAGTGGCTTTATGGTTTCTTCAATGGATCTATTCTTCCTTTCTACTACACCATTTTGTTGAGGATTGTGAGCGATGGTTAGCTCCCTACTAATCCTTGTTGATTTGCAAAAGGAAACAAATTCCTTGGATGTGTATTCTCCATCATTGTTTGTTCTCAAAGTCTTGCTTTTCCTACTTGTGAGGTTTTCTATTTCTTCCTTGAATTCTTGAAACTTGTTGAAAACTTCATCCTATGTCATTAAGAGATATAACCAAGTATTTCGTGAATAATCATCTATGGAGGTTACATAATAAAGAGAACCTCCTACAAATTTGTCTGGCATCAAATCACAAAAATATGAATGTATTAGATATAGCATTTCCTTAGATATATTATAGCTACTTGAGAATGGATTCTTAACATTTTTACCAAGTACACATCCTCTAAAAATTCCTTCATTTATAGATTGTATTTCTGGTATTCCTTCAACCATTTTCTTGAGGAAAGGTAATGCTTGATAGTTAAGTTGAGCATACCTTCTATGCCAAAGTTCACTAGGATTGACTTCATTATGTACAAGAGATTCAAATTTTCATTCTAGTAGTATGTATAATCTACCTTTGCGAGTTCCAATTGTTTATATTATGGTAGTTGCAAGAGGTATTAACCTCCATGTGTAACCTTTGACAAGACTAGAATATTCTGGGAAGCAAGAGAAAAACTAAAACATTGGATAATAACCCTAGAAGACAAGTCATCTCAAGAGATATTTAACATTGAGTTATTATCCTCCAGAAAGAGAAGTTGGATCAGTCAATTGTGATAGAGTAGTATAAATAGAGGGAGTTAGAGCTTAATTGAAACTCACTCACTCACAATTGCATAAGACTAGTGGTGTGCAAGTTTGGAGAGGGAGTTCAGCTAATGCAACTAGGATTTTGGTTTTTGGTTGGAATTTCGCTTGGTTATGGTTTGTAATTTCTTCTTGGTTTCTAATTATTCTTGCTTGGTGCACTAGCCTTGGTTGGCTATTGGTCTACTACCATAATTATTTTTTCTGTCAAGGTTAAGGTGCTCGGGGGTGGCCTTTGTGCCTATGGTTGGGTGACAATATTTCTATATTGTCTATGGAAAAATGAGCACATCCCTTTATTTCTAACATTTTATGGGCCCACACTATCTTCAGACAATCTAACCAATGGAAGATACATTGGGAAGTTATTTGTTAAGCTCGTTGTGGCACCAGTTACAGCTGCAGCTAGTTTTTCTGATTATGCAGCTGCAACAAACCCTAACCCTTGTGTTTGGGCACTTATGATGAAATGTTTGACCTAATTCCTTAACATCCTCGTGCACCCTAGCCTAGCGCACCTCTTGGTACTCTCAGCTAGCAAAAATGTTAGGTTTGAATTTTTTGTCAAATTCAATGTTTGACTGGTCAAACTCAAAGGTTGACTAGTCAAAGTCAAAGGTTGACTTATAGTCAAATTGATTTTGTAGTCAAAGTTGAAAGTTTAGATTTTCTAGCTTGTTCTAATCATTGAATCTTTTGATTGAGATTCTAATCTCTTCTTGTTAAAGATGGTATTTAGTTTCAGATTGGAAGACAAGTTGGACGATGCTACAAGGTTTCAAAGGTATGCACTTGTATATGTTATCTAAGTTATATCATCTAGAAAAGCATGAGTGTGTTTGTAGGGAAAGTACTAGAGATATTGTCCAAGCTATAATCTTAGATTCAGTGCATTCAAAAGAACAAGCACACCCTCTATAGTAGTTGAGGCTTCAGGTTTCAGGTGTAATGAATACTCAACTTCATATGAATACTATTGATATAGATGCTTATTGTACTTGTTCGCAAGTTGAACTAACATCTCCTATAGATAGATATTTCTTGTTTTCTCTTATTTTTCTTGTTCCCGATAGGTACCCTTGTGAAATATGTTTGATGAACAATCCTTGTAGAATTCGTCATAGAATAAGTTTATAAGGATGACACAATTGCCAGATGGGAAACAATCAGAACATATAGAAACAAAATTAAAGAAACTTATAGGAGTCATACTCGAAGGAAGTCGAAAATCAAAAGGAAACCAGAATAGGCTCATGACACTTTGTAGAAAGCAAAGAGAGATGCAACAGACAAAAGCATGGACTCTCTGAAATGGAGGCAGTTGATCACAAAATTCCAAAAGAAGAGCATGTATATTGCTCATTTAGGCATGAAGCTAGGATTAGAAGGGAGCTAATCCCCAATGATATGATCCATTTAAGAATCCTTGAATACCATGAAGTATATGTCCATGTTCTTCATTGGAAGTAGCAACCAACACATGTTCAACTTGACTCTAGAAGAAGTCTTCTTCGAAAAGAAGCCTTGAATATCCTTGGTTATCCATCTACATTTATATTCTTATGGAAGAAGGTTGGAGCCTTCAAAGAAGGGCATGTAGTCTATAGAAGATTCCATGGAATCCAACATTGAAGAGAAACATGAGGAAGAACATGAAGATTCAAGGAAAGAAAGAAAAGCCATAACAACCAATTGAACCAGTTCGAAACCACTAGAAGTAGCCAAGAAGAAGGAATGGAAGGAAGTTGTGATGAAGAAAAATGTATGTGATAAATTGTGAAAAATACTTGAGCATTGCTAGATATAAGGAAAGAATCAGGGCTAGAGGGTTCTCCAAGAAGGAGGGAGAATAATATGATGAAAACTTGTTCCAGTAACCATACATACCTCTACGTGAGCCATTATATCTCCTGCAGTATCCATGGGTTGGATTTTACATCAGATGAATGTAAAGACTGTTCTTCTCAAATAAAGTAATTGAAGAAGAAGCGTATGTAGATCAACCTCAAGGTTTTGAAGTATACTAGAAAGAGACCCTTGTATGCATATGGAAGAAGACCTTGTATGGATTCAAGCAAACTTGGTGCAAAGCCTCTCAGGTGTAACAGAAGCGTGGTGAAAACTTCCTATGAGAGGGGAAATATATTGAAGTAGTTCTTCAGAAGTCTGGGATGATGGATTGAAAATCCATGGAAAACTCCCATGATGACAGATATGAAGAAGTTGAGAGACTCTAATTCAGTAGACCTGTCCCTATATCGACAATTGGTTGGCTCATTAATGTTTGTTTTGTGGGATGTTTAAGTTATGATATACAACTCCATGGATTTATCGATTCATATTGGACATGGAGTGTAGATGAAAAAAGAAGTGCTACTTGGATATGTTTCAGTTTGATATTTTCCATGATGTCATGGTGATGCAAACCCCCTTCCCTCCAAAGGGTTTCTCGACCTCCTGATCATGGATCATTGAAATACTGAGTCAGAGCGATTCCTTGGGTCCCTACGGGCACCTGAAACTGCTCTACTCACACACACATGTCTCTTCCAAAAATGACCACGACCACAAACATGGGTCTATCTCTGAATTCAGGGATATTATGAATCCTTCTCTCGCCTTTTCCCAAAGCTCTCTTCTCTGAGGTTCTGAAATTCCACCACATGTCTCCTCAGATTCGTCGTCCCCACTATGGTTCGGACTTCGAAAAACTTTAGGACTTCCACCCACAACCTATGATATTCTCATTCCTGAACTCCCTAATCTGTTTCCATGTAATCCTCTGTGATCAACGGTCAATATTGAATCGAGACTTCGGGCTTCGCGACCCTGTTTCCATCAAATTCCAAACTTGTTGAGATTCAAAATGCTGACACACTCCACAACTATCCTCCTCCCAGTTTTACCAGGTCCAATGGTCTGGAATGATTCATCTCCCTCTGAGAATGAATCTCATTCACTGACTTTCATTGAATGCTCCAGGGACTCCCCCCTTGAATATTTCCACCGCTCTCCCTCTTGAACTTTACTCCTTCGGTTCTCTGAGCACTTCTTTTGACACTTAGTCAAAATTCCAATCTGTGCATGCCTTGCAATAGGCTTTCATCCACCACTCAGCCTCTCCTTGTGGATGGCTTCACACTCTTTGCGAATATTCTCTGACTACTTCTGTCTCCCACAAATGAAATCACACTACTCCTCCTGATATTTCGAGTCTAAGAAATTTGTCACACACTCCTTGCAGGCGTTGATGCACTCCTTGCATACATATGAGTTTCACTATCTCTTCTGAGCTTTCAAGTCCAAACAGACTCGGTCACGCACTCCTTGCAAACACTATGCACACCTTGCACTTGCTCAATGAAGAGAAACGATTGAAACTCATCTACTCTTCAAAGTGACTCATACATTCAACAAAGTAAATGAAGTCATGGATACAAGAAAATGAATAATAATAGAGTGTTGATGACAAACAAAAGGTCCTACCATTTACTCATTTAGATATATGCAAAAACAACACACATTTGGGACAATATATCTCTGTTATATTCATTCAACGGGAACTTGTATACATACATACACTATTCTTCACTACTCCTTAACCTATGAAAGATAGATTCAATTGGTACTCGATTCTCCTCTATCTACAACAACAATAAACATCAACAACCTCTACTGGGCAATATTACAAGACTTTATACAAAGGGACTCTCTTGAGTTCTTCCCTCCAACTATTCTACGTTATCTTAATGGAATTGAATGTTATCAACTACTTAACACTTATTAAAATAAATATCGAGTCAGACTGATAAGAGCACAAGCTCTAAATATGTTCTACGATCTAATTCATAAAACAAAATACATTTCCCCATCAATCTTACATGATGGCTCAGTCTCCAATCATTAAAGACATTCATAACTCAAAACGTTTTGTCAGATATTACATTAATATATTGATCTTTTGAAATTCAAATGTTTCAAAATATGCGCTAGTGCACCCAACTGTCTTCCACGCTTGTGCTTTGTTGGGGATGCTCTTGCATCATACTCCCTTAGTTGAAAAATTCATGGACTCCTGTCCATGAGCTCCTGCACCGATCTTCCATGCTTCTGGATCTCTGCTTCACCAACCCAACTGGAATCTTCTGCTGGTCATTCTTTCCACTTCACTAAGTATTCAAAATACGTCTTCCTTCTAGCCTTCTTACCAACTCACTGATCTACAATCTTTTCCATCTGCAACATTTCTACTACAGGCATATGTTTCTCACACTGGATCTTTCTTTCATCTTCTGATCCTTCAGCTTTGTCCTTCCTGTAAGGATACAAATACACAATGTTGAATATGGGCGATATACCCACATCTTCTAATAGTTCTAACTCATAAGCATTCTCACCAAATCTCCTCAGAATTTTACATGGCCCTATCTTTTTCAATTTCAACTTATTATATGTTCCTCTTGGGAATCTTTCCTTTCTTAGGTGTGCTAGAACTTGATATCCAACTTCAAATTCAATCTTTCTCCTATGTTGATCAACTTTGCGCTTGTATTCACTGCTTCTTTTCTTCAACTATTCCTTGATCCAATTGTGAAGTTCCTGCATCTCTGCAGTGAAATCTTTGGCTCCGGTGCTCCTAAACTCGATCTGCTTCAGATCTCTCAACTCCAAAACTCCCCTCGGATTCATTCCATATACGATTTGAAATGGACTTTTCCTAGTGCTTCTTTTCACTAAGTCATTATATGCAAACTCGGCTTGTGCTAGAATCTGATCCCACTGACTATGGTGTTCAGTTACCAAACTCCTGAACAAATCTCCTAGGCTTCTATTAACCACTTCGGTCTATCCATTTGTTTGTGTGTGATATTCATAACTAAAAGATAGCTCTGTCCCCAACTTTTTCCACAACATCCTCCAGAAATGACCAACAAATTTGGTATCCCTGTCCGAAACTATACTCCTAGGAAATCCATGGAGTCTCACAACCTCCTTGAAAAACAAATTTGCAACATGTGTCGCATCACTGGTCTTTTAACACGGGATAAAGTGTGCCATATTCGAAAACCTGTCTACCACCAAAAATATGGAATCACTTCCCCTCTGTGTCCTCGACAATCCCAACAAAAAATCCATGCTTATTGCATCCCAAGGCCTCTCTTGAATAGGCAATGGCCGATACAATCCAGTGTTATGTTTCTTCCCCTTAGCATACTGACAAACCTTACAATTGTTCACAAATTTCTTCACCTCTGCTCTCATACCTAGACAATAATATGAACCGTTTAATTGGGAAAAGTTTTTGTCCTGGCCGAAGTTTCCAGCTAGACCTCCATTATTCTTTTCCTTCAACAAATTCTCTCTCATGGATCATCTTCGTATGCACAACTAGCATCCTTTGAACAACAACCCATCCTGAATCAGGCATTCGGCCCACTAGATTTTGTCTCTGAGTACAAGATTCACACATGCTTCATATGCCTCTCCAAAATCTGGATCACTATGGTACATTTCCTTAAGGTGGTCAAACTCCAAGGTCTTGACTTGAAATTCCTGCAGAATTAAAATTCTCCTGCTCAATGCATCAACAACCTTGTTAGCATTTCCAAAAATATTTTTAATGCCAAAAGTGAAATTCTGCATAAACTCTATCCAGTTTCCATGTTTCTGGTTTAACTTTTCCTATCTGGTTATGAATTGAAAAGCGTGATTGTCTCTATACAAAACAAATTGTTTTGGTACAAGATAATGCCTCCATTTCTTCAAGGCTTGAATTATGGCATAGAACTCCTTGTCATATGTGGAGTACTTATTTTTATCTTCATTCAACTTCTCGCTAAAATATGCAATAGGTCTGTTGTCCTGGTTTAATATCGCTCCAATTTCAACTCCACTAGCATCTCATCTTACCTGAAACGTCTTTTTGAAATCTGACAGAACCAGAATAGGTTGTTCAGTTATCTTCTCCTTCAATATGTTGAAGCTCCTCTTGGCCTCTTCTATCCATTTGAAACACTTGTGTCTTTTCTTTACTGTATCCATCATTTGTGCACTAATCCCACTAAAATTCCTGATGAACTTTCGATATAAACTTGCTAACCCATGGAAGATTCTTACCTCAAAGATATTCCTCGGTGACGGCCATTCTATGATCTCTTTCACCTTTTCAGGATCCATCTTCAACTCATTTGAAGAAATGACAAAACCCAAGTATATGAGTTATGTTTTCATGAAAGAAGACTTTTTCAGATTAATGTAGCCTTATCATCGTCAATGTTAAATGTCTTAAGTGTTCCTCCATAGTCTTTCTAAACACCAGTATATCATCTAGATACACAATCACAAACTTACGAATAAAATATTTTAACACTTCATTCATTAGTCTCATAAAAGTACTTGGGGCATTTGTTAAGCCAAACGGCATAACAAGCCATTCATACTACCCCTTGTTTGTCTTGAATGTTTTTTTCCATTCATCACCTTCTCTCATTCTAATCCAGTGATATCCACTTTTCAAATCTATTTTTGAAAAATAGTTGGATCCACTGAGGCAATCCATCAAGTCATCCATTCTTGGTAATGGGAATCTGTACCTGATAGTGATCTTGTTTATGGCTCTTGAGTCCATACGCATTATCCATCCTCCATTCTTATTTGGGCTTAATACAGTTGGTACTTCACATGGAATCACGATTTCTCTGACCAATCCTTTGTCCAACAGATCTTGGACTTGTCTTTTCACCTCCTCATTCTCTTAAGGTGTCAACATGTATGCTGCTTTATTCAACAGAATTTCTTCGGGTATCAAGTCAATGTGATGACTGATGCTTCTGATAGGTGGCAATGAGTTTGGCAACTCATCCACTACAATATCAACAAAGTTCTCTAATAGTTCTTGAACTTCCTCAAGAAAATATTCTAGTGAAGTACTGGTAAGTATAACCCTTGGCTTCCTCACTACAACAAACTGCATCTTATGTTCCTTCTTTACTTCCTTCAGCAGTTCCTTCCCACTCATGAGAAGTATGCTCACGTTGACTTCCTCCTTCACTTTATTTTCTTCAATTGGTAGCAACATGTGTGTCCTACCATTCATATCTAAGGTATATGTGTTCCTCCTCCCATCATGAATAACATTCCTATCATATTTCCAAGGCCTTCTCAAAAAAACATGGCAGACATCCATAGGAATCACATCACATAGGATCTCATCTCTATATCCTCCTATTTTGAAATTAACTAGGCATTGTTGAGTGACTGTTACCTGATGACCTTTCTGTAACCATGAGACTTTATATGGCGTTGAATGTGCAGTCGTCTCCAGCTCTAAATTCTCCACCATGTCCATGGATACTAAGTTGTCAGTGCTCCCACTATCAATTATCACCTTGCAAACTCTGTCCTTCATTTTGCAAGTTGTCCTGAACAAATTGTTTCGTTGCACTGGATTTTCAGGTTTTGGCTCTTACTTTAAAATAACCTTCTTCATCATCAAGGATATTCCATCCTTTTCACCTTCTTCCTCAACATATCATTTTTGCACCACTGAGATGTGAGATTCACCTCCTTTCTTTCTCTTGGGACAATCCCAAGACATATGTCGTATTTTCCCGTAGGCATAACACCTTACTTCTCCTCCTCTGCGTCTTCCTCTTCCTCTAGGAAAATAACTTCTACCACCACTCTGCCTTCCTTGGGAACTTTCTCCTCTCTTAGAGTGACTATGTGTCTTCTTCGCCTCATCCTTAGGATTCTGTGCCTTATCCTGGGCAACTCCTTTGCCTCTATTCAAACTTCGACCTCTATTATGTTGACTCTTCTTCTTGGCGAACTTCTCTTCTACCTTCAGTGCCATTTGATACATGTCCTCTATTGTCCTAACTGTCGCCATGCTGATCTCATCCTAGATATCATACCTTAGGCCATTGATGTATCTGGAAACCTTCTCTTTGTCTCTCTCTCTCTCTATCCAACTCTAATGTTCAACTTGTAGAACTCCTCTGTGTACTCCTTCACAGTCAATCCTCTATGTCTTAGGTTTTGTATCCTCCTGAACATACTTATATGGTAATCCTTGGGTATGAATTTCACCTTGATCTTGGCTACCATTCGATCCCAACTCTTGATCTTTCGTTTACCTTTTCTCCTACTATCATCCTGCATTTCATCCCACCATAGTGTTGCATGTCCTTTCAACCTAGCGATAGCATGTCTTACATTTTTCTCCTCTTTGACATCCTCATAGTCGAAATACTTGTCCATTTCTTGTATATAGTCAAGAAATTATTCAGTGTCTAAATTACCTTCATACATAGGGATGTTAATCTTCTCTCTAGCACCCAATTTGACAACTGCTTTCAGCAAGCGTTCTTCCGCAGCATCCTGAGCTACAGCTTCTTCGACTTCTACTTCTTTCAATCTACCTCGTTGATGTATCTAGCATGAGGCACACTCCTTTGTGTTTTCTCCATGGTATCCAGCCTCGCACGTAGTTCTATCATCTGCCTTTCCATAGCTTTGTTGGCTATAGGTGGATCAACACGTCTTCTAGGGAGCATTGTGTTGACGCTTCTGATACCTCTCGTCAATATCCATTTTCCTCTCTTTCCCTACATAAGTCAATTATGTACTCACTCTGATACCACTCATGATGCAAACCCCCTTCCCTCCAAAGGGTTGCTCGACCTCCCAGTCTTGGATCGTTGAAATAATGAGTCAAAGTGACTCGTTGGGTCCCTATGGGCACCCAAAACTGCTCTACCCACACACACATGTCTCTTCCACAAATGACCACGACCATGAATATGGGTATATCTCTTCGCAGTTAGGACTTCAGGGATATTTCGAATCCATCTCTCGCTTTATCCCAAATCTCTCTTCTCTGAGGTTCCAAACTTCCACCATGCATCTCCTCATATTCATCAGCCCCACTATGGTTCCGACTTTGTGAAACTCTAGGAATTCCTCCCACAACCTCCGATCTTCCGATTCCCAAACTCCCTAATTCATTTCCATGTACTCCTCTCCAATCAACAGCCAAGATTAAATCACGACTTTAGACTTCATGACCCTGTTTTCGTCAAATTCTAAACTTGTCGAGCTCCAAATGATGAAACACTCCACATATACCATCCTTGCAGTTTTAACAGATCCGATGGTCTGGAATCATTCATCTCCCTCTGAGAACGAATCTCATTCATCGAATTTCAGTGAAGGCTTCATGGACTCCCCCCTTGAATATTTCTGCCGCTCTCCCTCCTGAACTTTACTCCTTCAGTTCTTTGAGCACTTCTTTCGACACTTAGTCGAAATTTCGATCTGTGCCTGCCTTGCAATAGATTTTCATCCACCACTCGGCCTCTCCTTGTGGATGGATTTGCACTCCTTGTGACTATTCTCCAACTGCTTCTGTCTCCCGCAACTGAAATCACACTACTCCTCCTGAGCTTTCAAGTCTAAGAACTCTGTCACACACTCCTTACAGACATTGATTCACTCCTTGCATACATACAAGTTTCACTATCTCTTCTGAGCTTTCGAGTCCAAACAGACTGGATCATGCACTCCTTGCGGACACTATGCACACCTTGCACTTTCTCAATGAAGAGAAACGATTGAAAATCATCTACTCTTCACAGTGACTCATACATTCAACAAAGTAAATGCAGTCATGGATACAAGAACATGAATAATAATAGAGTGTTGAAAATAAACAAAAGGGCCTACCATTTACTCATTCAGATAAACGCAAAAAAAACACACATTTGGGACAATATATCTCTGTTATATCCATTCAACAGGAACTTGTATACATACATACATTGCTCTTCACTACTCAACCTATACAAGATAGATTCAATTGGTTCTTGGTTCTCCTCTATCCACAACAACAATAAACATCAACAACCTCTACTAAGAAATATTACAAGACTTTATACAAAGGGACTCTCTTGAGTTATTCCCTCCAACTATTCTACACTATCTTAATGGAATAGAATTTTATCGACTACTTAACACTTATTACAATAAATATCGATTCATACGGATAAGAGTGCAAGCTCTAAATCTGTACTACGATCCAATTCATAAAACAAAATACATTCCCCCATTAATCTTATGTGATGGTTCAGCCTCCAATCATTAAAGACATTCATAACTCAAAAAGTATTGTCAGATATTAAATTAATACATTGATCTTTTGAAATTCAAAATGTTTCAAAATATGATCTAGCTATCTTCCACGCTTGTGCTTTGCTAGCGATGCTCCTGCATCACATGGACTAGTAGGAAACAGAAGTATGTTGCACTCATCACTGTAGAAGCAAAGTCTATTGCACCTTGTGATGTTTGTACAGAAGCAGTGTGGCTTTGTAAGTTAGCTTCTAGACTATCTAATCAGGTGTTGAATTCGACCATGATATATTGTGATGATTAGAGGTATGTGAAGCTTTCAGAGAACTCGATGTTCCATGACAAGTTGAAGCACATTGAGATGAAGAATTATATTCTCCATGATAAAGTCTAGAGGGGAGAAGTGGTTCTCGAGTATATCTCCATAGATGAGAAAATAACAAATATTTTGGTAAATCCTTTGTCTAAGATGAAACATTTGCATACTTAAGGGACAAGTTGGGGCTCATGGAGATGACTTCCTTATTGAAAAAGGAAGTGATTACTCCCAGGTTGGGAGGGAGCACTGATATGTTATTGATTTATGGATAGTCATTTTATAGTTTGGAAAATGGTCCAGGTTGGGCAGTTTCTTTCCAGTCCGAAAAGTGGTTCGAGATTTCTAACGAAAAATCATTTTCCAGTTCATAAAATGGTCTAAATAAGACAATCATTTTTCATAATGAAAATGGTCTGATAGATTGTTGATGTACCATAGAAATCGATTCCCCTTGTAGCTAGTGTGGGGGAATGGTATAGGATAGTCATTCTTCTTGGAAGTCACTCTGAGTAGTGGTCAAGTAGAATGGTTTGCCTCGTCAGGAAGTCATTCTTTCAAAGTTCATAGTTGTGAGAAGTTTCGAAGAATGGTCCATTTTGGAGGTTGCTGCATGAAAATCATTTCCATAGGAAATGGTCCAGACAGTCATTCCCTAAGGAAGACTAATTCTCTCCAGGTTGCACTATGATTAGTGTTGAAGGAATGTTCTAGTTAGGTGAATGGTCCATGTTTAGAAATCAGGGATTGTTATCCACATTTTTGGTTATCAAGATGATGACATGATTATGACATGGTGATAGAAGATCTATCTCTTCTTTAAGATCATTTTCATGAAGAAAGTTACACTTGTCAGTTTCTCAAAATCACTCTTTTGAAGACAGTACGCAGGCTGCATATATATTGCCTTGCGGAAATGCTT
>JASDQU010589714.1:35181-50807 GCA_032191745.1 Picea mariana
AACCCAAAAGCACACTCCCTAACTCAATCCGGAGTCCAAGGGGGTTCCACAGATGCCTCTACATCCTTAAGGTCCAAAACCCTGCACACTCAATACAACTGAGTCAAATAGTACCTGTCTACATCACATAGTAAAACATCATGTCGTCTATCATAATGCATCATAATCAAGTATAAATGTTTTAACATCAAAAAGTCTGGATCACTTGCGAGCAAGTGTCCTTAAATAATAAGTTTTCTCAGTGCACCAGAGCAGGATGTTACAACAATCATTTTTTGTAATGAAAATGGTCTGATAGATTGTTGATGTACCATAGAAATCGATTCCCCTTGTGTATAGTGTGGGGGAATGGTATAGGATAGTCATTCTTCTTGGAAGTCACTCTGAGTAGTGGTCAAGTATAATGGTCCACCTCATCAGGAAGTCATTCTTTCAAAGTTCATAGTTGTGAGAAGTTTCAAAGAATGGTCCATTTTGGAGTCTGGTGCATGAAAATCATTTCCATAGGAAATTGTCTAGACAATCATTCCCTAAGGAAGACTAATTCTCTCTAGGTTGCACTATGATTAGTGCTGAAGGAATGTTCTAGTTAGGTGAATGGTCCATGTTTAGAAATTAGGGATATGCATCCCCTAGGGAAGACTTATTCTCTCGAGCTTGCACTATGATTAGTGCCAGAGGAATGGCCCAGTTAGGTGAATGGTCCAGGATAAACAATCAGGGACAATTATTCTTCTATGCTTGGGAATAATAGTCCAGATAGCCCATGGATGATGTTTTTACTTTTCGAGGTCAAATTGTCTTCCAGATCTCACAGATGTGAGTGGAGGAATGGACCAGATGACTCGATTTGTATCATGATATTGTATGTAGGTTGATATCAGATGATATGATTTTTGTGGACATTGTATGTATTTGGATAGTAGCTGTATGTTATTTTGGTGGATGTGTTCTACTGTTTGTGACTATGTGTCAATGGTTAGTAGCCATGAGCTACTAGGTGTGGTTGTGTACCGCTGGATAATAGTTGTGTACTACTATGGATCGACACATTTGCGTTCTATTGGATGACATTGTTCTAATTTCCATGGAGACTACCACTAGTTTTTGTTATGATTTCCAGCTAGATGGATAGTGAGTGTGCTGGTGGACAGAGATTCTCTAGGTAGAGAATGGTCGAGACATAACAGATTGTTGGTGGGCAAGCAATCTCTCTGTGGAGAATGGTCTAGGTTGACAGTTTTTCAATGTATCATGGAATGGTATTTTCTATGGCACAAATTGTGGCCCGATTAGGAAAATATTTCAAGACCGATATTTTCTAATGCATATAGGTAGAGATGGATCTCTATGGTAGATATGACCCAATTAGAAAATAGTTTGATACTAACATTCCTGTAGGAATGGTCTCTATATCCCATGGTGTAGCTTTCATCATCTGTTGGGACAGTCATTCTTCTAGGATGTGTGTCCAGATCAGAAGAATGGTCCTTGTATCACTCTGTGGAGTGAGTGACATATTCAACATCATGCCCAATTACTCAGATGGAGTGTGCCTTTGAGAGATGATACATTTTATTCTATCATATGATACTGATAGTGATGTTGTTTCTCGTGAGTGGATCTACGTGATCATAAGATATCCTGTGTGGCTATGTTGATGGTACCAGTTGAATGGTCTATTTGTGCTCAAGACCATTACCTTCAATACCTCCCTATCTCAGAGGGAGTGTTGATATTATGGTAGTTGCGGGAGGTATTAACCTCCATGTGTAACCTTTGAAAATACTAGAATATTTTGAGAAGTAAGAGAAACCCTAAAACATTGGATAATAACCCTAGAAAGCAAGTCAGCTCAAGAGAATATTTAATATTGAGTTATTATCCTCCAAAAAGAGAATTCAACCTAATCAAGTGAGATAGAGTAGTATAAATAGAGGGATATAGAGCTTATTTGACACTCACTCACTCACAACTTCTTAAGACTAGTGGTGCACAATTTTGGAGAGGGAGTACAACTACTGCAACTGGGATTTTGGTTTTTGGTTGGAATTTCTCTTGGTTATGTTTTGGACTTTCTGCTTGGTTTATGATTATTATTTCTTAGTGTGCTACCCTTGGAGAAATGTGTTCTAGCCTTGGTTGGCTATTGGTCTTGTACTGGAATTATTCTATCTGTCAAGGTTAAGGTGCCCGGGGGTGGCCTTTGTGCCTATGGTTGGGTGACAATATTGTTATATTGTCTATGGAAAAACAAGCACATCCATTTATTTCTAACACCAATAACTCTAGCATTTTCTATGTTGGAGTATCTAGACCAAGATAATACTTCACCATCTACAAAGGCTATTGTATTTCCTTTGTCTTCTAAGCAAGAGATAGATACAAGATTCTTTTCTAAACAAAGTACATATAAGACATTGCTCAAATGAACATTGTTACCTGATTCCAATTTGATGGAGGTTTGACCAATTACTTTGACTGGATAGGTGTTCTTGTCTCCAAGTTCTACTTTGTAAGATGTCTTCTTTTCATTCAGACTAGAGAGCTTGACCTAGTTTCTAGTCATATGCCTGGAAGCTCCACTATCAATTATGCACATGTCATCTTAAAGAGTTCTTGTAAGAGTTAAATAGTGTAGATGATATTCCTTTTCATTCATGATTTCTGTTTACTGATATCTCATCAAACTTTGAATTTAACTGGTTAAACATTGAATTTAACCCAAAATTTCAACCTTGACATTTTTTCCTTCTGAGAGTGCCAAAAGGTGCGCTGGAATAAGGTGAACTAGGATATCCTTTCCTTGGTAAAAATGTTCCATCATAAGGTGCTGGGAAAAAGGTGTAGGGTTTTGCATTTGCACCTGCTAGAAACCCTAGCGATAGTGCTTCAATAACTGCACCTGCTAGAAACCCTAGCGACAGTGCTTTAGTAACTGCACCTGCTAGAAACCCTAGCAACAATTCTTCAACAAAATTTATAACATATGACTTATCTTCCTTCCAGTGGTTTAGAATGACTGAAGGAGGTGTGGGTCCATAACCTTTTAGAATATAAGAGATCTGCTCATTTTCAACATAGACAATATAGCAATATTACCACCCAACCATAGGCTCAAAGGCCACCCCCAAGCACCTTTAACCTTGACAGATAGAATGATTCTAGAAGCTAACCAAGGTAGCGTACCTCTCTCTCCAAGGATAGACTACCAAAAAACAATAGCCAAAGACCAAGAAGAAAGTCCAAACCATAACCCAAGCCAAAGTCACTACTACAATAGTTGTAGTTCTCCACCATTCATGTGCACTTCTAGTCCTTATGTAGTTGTGAGTGAGTGAGTGAAAAATGATCTCTAGCTCCCTCTATTTATACTGCTCCAATTCACCTAACTGGGATTTCTCTTTCTGGAGACTAATAACTCAATATTAATTAATCTCTTTAGTCGACTTGTCTTCTAGGTTTATTATCCAACGTTTTAGGGTTTCTCTTGCTTCCTAGAATATTCTAGTCTCGTCAAGGTTACACGTAGTGGTTAATACCTCCCGCAGCTACCACAATATCAACAAAAATCATATGCCTACACCTTACTCACCCATTTTTTGTCTTTCATTCATATCTCACTGCTCCAAGAAATATCTCAAGGCGTTGTGTTCGGTCCTAACCACAAAACATCCACCTACCAGGTATTTTCTGAACTTGGCCAATGCATGCATAATGGCCAACATATCCTTATCAAAAATCAGATAGATTTTCTCATGCTCCCTAAAATTTATAATATTGAAAGATATCTATTGTTTTTTCTACATCAATATTGCTCCTATCCCCTCATCAAATGTGTCACACTCCAGAATGAAAGGTTGCATGAAATATGGGATTGCTAATACTGGGAAAGTGGTCATAAACTTATTCATTTTTTCGAATGATGCCTATGCATCCTATGACCATTGGAACACCTGTCAATACTTGTCATCCTAAATATGACCCTCCATTAGCTCATAAGAGAAGGTGTTCTTAGAGTATTCCACTAGAAGAATAGATTTCTAGTCTGTTGAGATCTCTGTCATGGAGAAAACTACTAGTCTCGTCAATAAGGCATCAACAACTACATTATTCTTCCCCTTTACATACTAAATGTCAAAATCATATTCTTTCAACTTAATCACCCATTTGTTTTTGTCTTTCGATCATATCTCACTACTCCAAGAAATATCTCAAGTTGTTGTGGCCATTCCTAACCACAAAAAATCCACCTACCAAGTACTTTCTGTACTTGGCCAATGCATGCATGATGGCCAACATCTCCTTATCATAAATCAAAGAGAGTTTCTCAGGCTCCCTAAAATTTCTACTCTTGAAATGAATTTGGTGTTTGTTCTACATCAATACTTCTCCTATCCCCTCACCGAATGTGTCACACTCCAGGAAGAAAGGCTACATGAAATTTGGGAGTGTCAATACTGGGAAAGTGCTCATAACATTCTTCATTCTTTTGAATGCTACCTGTGCATCCTCTAACCATTGGAACACCCCCTTCTTTGTGAGTTCTGTCAATGACATAGCCAATTCTAAAAATCCTTTCACAAAATGTCTATAATAATTGCATATCCCAAAGAATCGTTGCAAATTTATGAGTGACCAATCATGTTCCCCAGATAGAGGATTTTTGTCAACCCAACATCAATCATGTTCCCTAGATAGAGGATCTATGTCAACCCAACACCAATAATGTTCCCCAGATAAAGGATCTTTGTCAACCCAAATTCACACTTTTCCTCCTTGGAAAAAAGTGTTTGTTCCTCTATAATGGTGAGAATATTTTCCACATGCTTCAGATGTTCCTCCCTCACCCTATTGTAGATCATAAGATCATCAAAGAACACCAGTAAGAACTTCCTCAACTGTTTGTTGAAGATATGGTTCATGAATGAATGAAAGGTAGCTGGTGTGTTAGTCAAATTGAAGAGAATGACTAGAAATTCATATTTCCTATAGTGACACCTAAATCGTGTTTTATGGATATCCTCCTCTCTGACCCAAATATGGTGGTATCCTGGTCGTATATCAAACTTTGAGAAGTACAATTCCCCATGCATATTTTCGATCATATCATCAATCCTAGGTATTGGGTATCGTTATTTGATGGTATTCTTGTTTAGTTCATTGTATTCTATGCACATCCTCATAGTGTCATCCTTTCTTTTCACCAGTACAACTGACGAAGCGAAGGGACTAGAGCTAGGCCTGATATGTCCCATCTCCAATAATTCCTTTATGGCCTTCTCTATTTCATCCTTGAATCTCTTCAGATGTCTATATGAGGTGGTGATTATGGGCTTCGACCCCTCTTCTAGATCAACGACATGCTCAAATCCTTAGTCAGGTGCTCTCCCTGCTGGAAATGGTTCATACACTTTTTCATTCTTTCCAAGCAATTCCTGGATATCCACAGGGTAGTGTTGGTGATCCTACGATGGATTATCCATGATGATCAAGCACTCTGTCACACAAGCCACATCCATGTTTCTAAAAAGGGCCTTCATTCATTGGTTAGACAAGATCTCGAGGGAACCTATTGACATACGTCTTAGGATGACTCATTATATACCCTTGCCCTAAAACTCCATCCTCATGTCCTGATAGTTCATGTGAATATCTCCCAATGAGTAAGACCACTAAAATCCTAGCACCACATCAGTATCTGTTAAATCCATGACATAAAAGTCATTGGTTAACGTATAATTTCCCAATTTGATTTCAAATTCATTGATACTCTAAGTACATTTCATGTTGTACTCATCTTCTACTACCACATTGAATCCCTCAAAATCCTCCACGTGGATTTGTCTCTTGGCGACAAGTGCAACATCAATGAATTTGTGGGTGGCCTCACCATCAACCAATGTTGTAACCCTTTACCCCTACATAATTCCTTTGACCCTGAAGGTGTAATATTTAGGGACTCCTAAAAGTGTGACAATGGTTACTCCCTTGGGGATATCCTACAATGGAATCCGATCTGTAGCATTTGATGTCTCATCACTTTCCTGTCCCATTTCCTCACCATCATTGTCATCCTCTTCATAAAACAATACCTCAATATAGTGGAATTTCCATTTACCCATACATCGATGGCCTGGTTACCACAATTCCTTGCAACTATCGAAAAACTTATTCCTACTAAGTTCTATTCTAGTTTTTTCATCCATCCTCTCCTTTCCCATCCATGTTTTCTGAGGAAACTTCATTGCCTGACCCTTCTCTGGAATAAAGGTTTTCACTAGTTCCTTTTTGGATGTTGTGTCTACCATATCTCGAGTCTTCATGATGGCATCTTGTAGTTTTTTTTCTCTAAAGGAATATACCCAACCTCTCAAGGGTTCAAATAATACCTCAATGAATAACATTACTAGACTCTACTCATAAATATCAGTCACCATGAAAACCATCCTATGAAACTCAATGACGTATGCCTCTGGTGTTCTTGTTAGCCTCAACTACGCTAAATCCATGAAATGGATCTTAGGGTCCTTCCTGTCAAACCTATCCATTAGCATTTGGGTGAAATATGTATATGATGTGATGTTGGAATGCCCCAACATTACTATCTCATGGTACCACCACTCATTAGCTTCTCCCTCTAAGTGTGGGGTGGAAAAATTGATTTCCTCTGCCTCCATCATCAGTTTAAGCTAGAGGTAAGTGTCCAACTTGTGCACCCATGCTCTAGTCATGCTCTTAGAAGATCTATCAAAAGGTGTGATTGTTCACTTCCATATCTTGCGTAGAAGTTAAAAATTCTACTGGCGTTGGCCCATACTAGGCTTGTTCCTCATTATGAGGTTGCAATAGTCACTGTAAGACATGCTTTCTTGTGCCTCATTCTCTAGTGCCTGATACTCCCTAAGGTAGGAGTTGACCTCGCTAACTGGATCCTATTGTTCCTGTGTTCCCATAGGCTTCTCCTTAAGCAATGGTGGCAGTAGTGGTATGGGTACCTTTATTCTTCATTCCTCTAGGATTCTTTGTGTTGGAATGTGGGAATTTCTACCCTCAACATCGTTCTCAGTGACCCCTCCTAGGTTTTGATTCATGTGGTTGTCGGTAAGGAACTGTGCTAGGAACTATGTAAAATGTCGCTACTCTATGGCCATCTACTTTTGCCCCTCAACTATGGACTCCAATAGTTGTAGGGTCCTGTATTCACCGTGGTCCCCCATGCCTCCTTCTGGCTATGACTCTATTTGGTTTGTTTCTTTTTTTCTCTTTTCGATGACTCTCAGAAAGGATGATCCTTCACGTCCCTTCCTCCTAGGAATTAATGTAAATACAGGGTGGCAGAATAACCATCTCTGATACCACTGTAATGTCCCCTAATTATAGTAGGCTATGATAATTTGTTTTAAGATAAATGTTTAATCAAATACTTTGGAACAATGCTTTGATGCTAGTTGGTTACTTATGACAAACAATTTTCATGTAAACTTATATGAAACATCTTATCCAAGCACATTGCAAGTACAAAAAATGGAATAGATGATCATGCCATTTTACTATGGATGAAATCTTCAGATAACACAGAAATACAAATTTCTATTGGCCATAACAACATATGCACCAAACACTACCCACATAGATACCTATTAGATGCGATAACAGTTGCACAATAACACACACAAATCAAACAAAACCCAAAATTTCGTCATGATCCTCTTGAATCCACTGTAGAATATCAACTCATGTACCCCTCATTGTCATGCTCTAATCGACCGCTACAAACCCCTAATCGTAGAGATCCTCGTGGGACAACTTTAATACATTTAGCGAGGCCTCGTGGGATGCCCCATACATAACCAGTGGGGATTCCCTAAAACCCGATTTCTCTGAAACCCTCCAGAAACTTGCAAATGTATGAGCTTGACCTCATCCATAAAGCTTCATAAACCTCCTGCGTACCTCAATATCTCCTCAACTTAAAGAAAAATCCAAAGTGAAGATCCAATGGTATTCCCAGATGGACTTGCCCTCTTTTATAACTATGGTGGATAAGAGCACATCAAGATAAGAGATAAAATCATAATGCCAAAGAGAGGGGTTACCCCTCTATTTATCCTTCCTTCGAGCCTTCTATATTTTCCCTCTTTTTGACCAAATCAAACCCTCGCCTAATTTTCCCTCTAATTTCATTTAAATATAATTATTTATTTTTATTTAATGTCACTTTAGGGTTTGACACAAAATAAACCTCCTTGACTCCATTTTTCCTTGTTGACTATAGCCTATGAGATTTGTATAGGCTATTAAGTCATCTTCCATTATGATCAATTGGAAGGGGACATTATAGAGTAGTTTGATGGATTTAGGATAAAGTTGTCATATGCTTCAGAACATTTGAATGTCATGGTAGGCTCTAGGATCTTGAGCATCCTCTTGAACACTATGGATGCTAAAGAAATAGGTGTTTTCCCTTGAAATTAAATTATCCTCTTCTCACTATTGAAATTTTTCATGCACCAAAGAATTAATTACTTAAAATCTAATACCTCCAACATATAGCCGACCAAAACTATCCCAGAAACCCAAACTTTGTTCAAACTTTTCTCTTCAGGTGAAATTGTTGAGTACCATTTGAATGCCTTAGACCACTTAAATAAATGGTCCTCACGTCCTGGTGTATTCACAGTGTCTCCACAATAGAGTTCTCTTTTCTTATTGGGCATATTTAGTAGAGGTTGATTAGAATGAAAAGGTGGCAGTTATTTCGAAGCAAGTGTTTACAATGAGGATTTAATTTCTTACTAAATCCTCCATGTATTTTTTTTATGTCACACATTGTAGCTCTTAGTTCAAAATTGTTAATTGCATTATGTGATTAGGATTTATAGAGAGGATTTTACGAGAATCATGCTTATTAAAAAATGATTTTAATTAATATCTTGATCCGGCCGATGTGGTGGCAGGATCATAAATGTTCTCGAGGAATGCAAATATGTATCGGGATGAATGGAGAATGGTTAAGCATGGAGGTCTAAAGTGAGTGATGGAGAGTGTTTTAGTGATTGTGGTTTTGTGGGTTGTGAGATGCAAAAGATGGAAGGGGATATATGAGGGAGACTCCCACATTCGCAATAAAAAACTATACTAAGTACCAAAAAAGATGATTATGTGGGATGCAGAAATATGCAGGTCATTTTGGAGTGAGTGGAAATGTGGGATGTAGAGAGCGGGATGGGATGGAAGGTGGAGATGAGGAAAGGATTCTTGCATCTGCAATCAACAAAATTGGCTAAGTATTGAAATAGGTTTCATTATGAGTGATGCAGAAGTGGGTAGTGCTTTATGGTGGTTGTGAGGTCTAGACCCTTTAAAGCATTATTTTACTCCTTCTATGGCACTCGTGCAAATTGGAGAAATGGTTAAGTGTCCAATATGGTGCAAATTACCTAATGAGGTGGATAAATATGTTGTAACATTCTAGCCCAAAGATTAGGTTTGAGGGAAAGGATTCAATGTCCTTTTATTGAAAATGTTCAACATAGAGATTCACCAATATAGGGGATAATGGAGACCCAATAACAACACCACATGTCTACTCATACATGTCGCCCTAGAAACTAAAAAATATTGACCTCATACATACCTCCACTAATCTAGTTGTTCAAGGGTTTATTACTTGCTCAATGACCACCACTACTTCATTAATCAATATCATAGTAAAAAGTAATACTACATCAAAGCTAAGAAGCATATTATTATCCTCAACCTTTAAATTCTTAATCTTGTTAACAAAATTAGTTGAGTCTTTGACATATGAAACCATGTTCCCAACCAATGTTTTAAGTTTTCTAACAAAAACATGGTAGGAGATAACTCAAAGATCCAGTTTTATTAACAAGGGGCGTAAGCACAATATTAGCCTTGTAAATTTTAAGTAACCCATAAATTATAGGTACAAGAAGAAAATTAGTTATAATATTTCTCTTGATATCATAATTCAGGAAATATGCCTTGATAGTATTGATATCATAATCCAAGAAATATGCCTTGATAGTCATTGACATCTCCTTTATGATTATATTTAAAGGAATCTTGCTTAACTTCTTACAACAACCACTCAAGTTCAAATGGTCGTGCATATTATTTACATAATATTATTTATCCATAACCATAGTTGACTCTCTTTTATCCACCTTAAGAACGATGATTTTTTAATAACTTCTTAGTTTCCTTAAAGACTCATCTTCTTCTTTTCTAATATTTCTTGTAGTAGGTTTTGACCTTCACAATACTAAAGAAAAGTTCCAGCCTAATTTCCTTTGCAATGTTCTCGGGTAGCTTGTTAATGTTGACTTCACTATTGAAAATAATGTCACCTACTGGGATCTTCTTAGATGCCTAAAGAAAAGTTCCAGCCTAATTTCCTTTGCAATGTTCTCGAGCAGGTTTTTAATGTTGACTTCACTATTGCAAATAATGTCACCTACTGGGATCTATTAGATGCCAGAGAGAAACATAATTCTCTCTACCCGAATCAAATCCCCATGTATGTTCTTTATCGACAAGTTCACCACATTATCATTCTTACCATTTAGCAAGTTGTTGATATAGCCACTTCTTATGTGAGTTACCTTCATGATCGACATGAGTGTAATTAACATGCATACTATAGCTAACCAACCTCGAGATTCCCCCAGTTTGTTCATTGTTTTTCGGTACATATACCAAACCCTTCCATATATAAATATAATACTATAAAAACAAAGTCATATCAATTATTACAGGAAGAAGAATCTAAGGAAATCGTATTTGGGACTATTATATATATTAACTTGGGATCTTTTAATTATAGGGAAATTTGTATTTCAATTTTTTTTTGGTGTTTACTAGATTTAAAGTTAAGAAGGATTTAAATTGGTCATACCGAGAGAAGTGAGAAGTGAGGTGTATTCTACAATCGAGTATTGAAGAAATTGTAATGTCCATCCCATTTATTAATCTGTAATGCATATATGGCTCATTATAATATGTTACATAAAAGTAAAAATACAATCATATTAAATTGAACGTGAGCTAAACAATAATCATTTAGACATATTTAATGTATATGTATATGTATAAAAAACATTTCAGATGCAATTTTGTCAATACTTAAAAGATCCCAAGTTAAGATGGATCTACGATGATGTGATTTATATATATTTTTGGTATAGCTCACAGTTAACAATGGTGGTTGATAAAAAACAACCAGGAATGGTGCAAAACATAATTTCCATATATTCTTCTTCTTCTAATAGTAAAAACAAAATCATATTTACTATTAGAAGAAGAATATATAGAAATTATTTTTTGCATCACTTTTGGTTGTTTTTTTGTAAACCCACAATGTTAATTGTTTTTCTCCATATAGTTAAGATGGATTTAAGCTAGTTGTAACAAAAGAAATGAGATGCATTCTAATGCCCAGTATTTAAACAGATTGAAACATATGTCCCATCTATTTGATCCAATATAATATGCTACACAAAAATAAAAAAATATAGTAATAATACTGTGAATTAAATAATAATCATTCACAATCTTTATATAGTAAAATAGCATTATAAAAAAAAAATGATATCAACTGTTAAATATGGAAGAATTTGAAGCAATTCTATTTTTCAGAATTTGAAGCATTTCTATTTTTCACCATCCTTCTTGTTTTACCATGCCTTCTTGTTTTCTATCAACCTAGAAAATATCAAATACGAGAAACATATATATAAAGAACACCAACTTAGATCCATGTTAGTTCAAGATCTTTTAGGTACATAAAAATATGTGCAACTCAATTGTTTTTTTATCCTTATCGGTGCTAAATAGATCCAAAGTTGAAATGAATCTAAATTGGTTGCACCAAAAGAAAAAGTACATTTTAGAACCCATTATTGAAGAAATTGTAATACCCATCCCATTCATCTGGATAACATTAATGTATGACCTAATATAATATGTTACGAAGAACTAAAAATATAATAACAATAAATTCAATTTGAGATAAATAATAATCATTAAAATATATTTATATATAAAAATAAAATTATAAAGAAAAAATCATATCTATTATTAGAAAAAGAAGAATATGATACCCCACACATATGTCTATAATACATCGATATAAACTCATTTTAACTTTTATCCTTTTGAATGTTTAAAAAAATTATAGTTAAAATAGATTTAGAATAATTAATTCATTTAAATATTAAAATTAATTTAATATTGTTGGATAGTTGGTTGCCATTAATGTCAATCCTAGTCAACCCTACAAGATGCATATATAAGTAATGGGTTTATTTGGAGAAGTCTCCAAAGTGGTCCCCTTATGGCGTAGCTCTAAGCATGTCCCTCATGGGAAGAGGTTTTGAAGAAGTCTACAAGAAGACTTGGAAATATGGTTAAGTGGTTAAGTGGTTAAGAAGCCTCAGAGGTGTGGTCATGAATCCCAATTGTTTGAAGAAAAAGAGTATGAAGGACATTGTAAATGCATGCACAATCCTTATAAATGGATATTCCTTATCATGTCATTTCCAACTGTAGGTGGTACACCATGTGGTTCCTCATGGTTGATGATATATGCCCTCTTGAAGATGGAAGCCCCAAAGTATTGTTAAGAATCCCTAACTAGTTGTAACAATAAGTGACAAGTCGGCCCCAATTTAATTAAAAGAAGAAAAGTTATTGAAAACAAGAAATTACAAGTCGACCCCATTGCAATGAATATTAAAATAAATATTAAATATATTGTTGGTAAAGTCATCCCCAATGGAATGATCATTAAAAATTATTTTGAATTTTATGTGGGTCAAGTTGGACCTAAAAAGACAGTGTCAAATCTAGTATAAATAAGGCACCTATGAGTTCATTTGTTACATCAACTCAAGTGATTTTTATCTGAGGTAACAAAGGAGATCTAAGGTGAATTTCATAGGGAATATGAAGTGAAGAAGGGAAAACTTCCAAGGGAATATGAAGTCTTGTGATGATTTGTTCTAATGTATGTTATTTAAAGGTCATCTTACCATTTTTTCTATAACATTTTTTCTATACAGATTCAAATAGAGAAACTTGGAGGTTGCTGAGAAGATATATCAAGGTACATGTGGTAAGACGCTCAACTTTAGGTTCATTTAATTTTTGGAGATACAGTCTATGAAAGGTAGGGTTTTTGAGTAGTCCTGAAACTAGTCTCAAACAGGGGTTCTGAGAAAAAAAGTCATAAATTCTTCATAGAGGATCCAAATCATGTGAGACCATAATAGGCCACAATTTAGCAAGGTCTTCCATTTTATCTATAACTTGTTTTTAGGGATGATTCAAGGATTGAAACATGAAGGAATTTTAGATAAGATATTGAAGAAGATTGGGTACAAGTTTCAGACCTTTATTCATTACAGGTATGGAGTTATGCTTGTTGAAAGTTAGGGTTTGTGACTAATCCAAAAACTAGTCCCATGAGACTGAGGTAAAGTTTGATGGAGATGTTATTCTTTTTTTGTTGAAGTCGAGGAATGCATGCAGGTGTGTGATCACATACACCAAGTTGTTACATGACTAAAGGTATGCTTTCAATGTGTTCTATTTTGATGGTTATGGTCTATGCTTAAGGAATATCTTGGATGGTTTGGCACATGCTTAAGGAATGATTTTGGAATATGGTTTGAGGAGCATCTTGGATATTAGGTACATAGTGTGAGATGTACGCTGGTATATGTTTACATGTTTGAGGAACATCGTGGTACATGGTTGATGGGTGTTATGGTGCATATCTTAGTACATGGTTGGTGGATGTTATGGTACATATCTTAGTACATGGTTGATGGATGTTATGGTACATGTTGTAGTACATGGTTGATTGATGTTATGGCACATGATTGAGGCATATCTTGGCACATGGTTTATGGATATAGAACATGCTTGTTACATGGATGATATGGAACACATATCTTAGCATATGATTTGATGCATATCTTGGTGATGATCTTGGTATATGATCTATGTCAGTGGATCTGGTTTTAGTTGATGATGATGTTGATGATGAGATATTAGTATCAATGATAGATATAGTGATAGTGACAGTGATAGAGACATGGACAAAGATAATAGTGCGTTCGATGGCGGGGTGATTATTAGTGACATGTTAATTATTAGTGACAGATTGATTATTAGTGACAATTTTATTGACAGGTTGAGTCTACACTTATATTTTAGGGAGGAAGGAAGGGGAAAGGAGAGGAGGTTGTAGCCTCCTTATGGTTGGAGTCGGAGAATGCAGGGATTTGGTGATTCCTTCAGGTTGGAGCCTATAAATCAGTGGGTCATAACCTCCTTTTGGTTGGAGCCAGAGAACACAAGGAGTTGGATCTTCCTTTAGGTTTGATCCTGTAAATCAGGGGGTTGGAGTCTCCTTCCAGTTGGAGATAAAGAATTCAGGGAGTTGTAGCTTCCTTCAGGTTGGATACTATAAAGAGGGGGTTGGAGCCTCCTTCCAATTGGTGCTAGAGAATTTGGATTTTTTTTTCTTCCTATAAATGTAATCTTTTGATGTATAATAAAGCATTTCGTGGTTTTCTCCCATTTTGGTTTCCACGTAAAATATTGGTGTACTGTGTATCTGTGGTTATGATGTGAAGCATTGTTTATGGTTATATGTTTATGATATGTTAAATGGAATCATAAGTGAATGGAGTCATTAATAATTTAATGTTGTGATTGAAATTAGTAAAAATTGTTCAATATTGATTCACTCCCCTTCAGATTATTGGTGAATATTCCAACAAATATTACCATTTAAACCATATTGTTGACCAAGACTGCACCACTATATGGATCCAAGTGTGGATAGAATTTACCCAACTAGATATGGAAGGGGAGCTCTCAGGCCAATGGAAAAATTATGTCCTTGCTCTTAAATCATCCCATATTTGTTTTGTGGACAGGGAGGACGAACTAATTTGGAAGTATGTTGCTCTGGGTATCTACACCCCAAAACTGGGTTATATTCAACTAAACATAGACCAACATATTAGGGAACCACTATGGTGGAGGAAAGGCCTTTGGAAAGTCCAATGTCCCCTCAAAGCCATAATTTTCATGTGGTGCTTAATTGTAAATAAATTTCCTACCTGGGACAATATAAATAATAGGCATATTGAAGGGACGAGATGGTGTGCTTTGTGCAAATCAAAAAGTGAATCAATCTTTCACCTTTTTCTCGTCTTCTCTTTTGTCAAATAGATTTGATAGAAAGTATTGTCTATTCTAGGATAAGATATTAAATGGGATGGCCAATATGTGGAATAAGCCTATAAAGACTGGGTTTCGAATAGATCAAATTTAAATGTCAAGGAACTTCCTTTGACCGTATGTTGGGGAGCTTGGATTTCTAGGAATTCAGCTATTTTAAAGGATAAACTTACAAATCTGGACATAATAGCAGCTCATGGGATTAACATAATTTCCCATTTTCCTCGGGAAAAAGATGTGTGACCGGTTAGGGACATCTTTGATGCTCAAATTGACTCATCCAAACCATGGGATTTTTTTGACTGGGCCTCTCAAAACAACAATCAAACATGTGTGTGTGTGTGTGT
>JASDQU010589714.1:52630-62823 GCA_032191745.1 Picea mariana
ATCAACAGAGACAAGGAAAGCGTTTACAAGTAAGTATATCATTCTTCCTCTTTTGTCCATTCAACACTCTAAAACTAGGGAAAGAGTAGTATTCTGTCACGGTTTGTTCCAGATCCGGGTGGATCTGTGGAGATTGGTCTGTGTCCGCACTCACGAATTTATCCTTGAACAGGGATATCCATTCCCTAGGGAAGACTCGTTCTCTCGAGCTTGCACTATGATTAATTCCAGAGGAATGGCCCAGTTAGGTGAATGGTCTAGGATAAACAATCAGGGACAATTATTCTTCTATGCTTGGGAAGAATAGTCCATATGGCCCATGGATGATGTCAAGACCAATATTTTCTAATGCATATAGGTAGAGATGGATCTCTATGGTAGATATGACCCAATTAGAAAATAGTCCGATAATAACATTCCTGTAGGAATGGTCTCTATATCCCATGGTGTACCTTTCATCATCTGTTGGGACAGTCATTCTTCTAGGATGTGTGTCCAGATCAGAAGAATGGTCCTTGTATCACTCTATGGAGTGAGTGACATATTCAACATCATGCCCGATTACTCAGATGGAGTGTGCCTTTGAGAGATGATACATTTTATTCTATCATATGATACTGATAGTGATGATGTTACTCATGAGTGGATCTATGTGATCATAAGATATCCTGTGTGGCTATGTTCATTCTGCCAGTTGAATGGTCTATTTGTGCTCAATACCATTACCTTCAATACCTCCCTATCTCAGAGGGAGTGTTGATATTATGGTAGTTGCAGGATGTATTAACCTCCATGTGTAACCTTTGAAAATACTAGAATATTCCGAGAAGTAAGAGAAACCCTAAAACATTGGATAATAACCCTAGAAAACAAGTCAGCTCAAGAGAATATTTAATATTGAGTTATTACCCTCCAAAAAGAGAATTCAGCCTAGTCAAGTGAGATAGAGTAGTATAAATAGAGGGATATAGAGCTCATTTGACACTCACTCACTCACAACTTCATAAGACTAGTGGTGCACAATTTTGGAGAGGGAGTACAACTACTGCAACTGGGATTTTGGTTTTTGGTTGGAATTTCTCTTGGTTATGTTTTGGACTTTCTGCTTGGTTTATGATTAGTATTTCTTAGTGTGCTACCCTTGGAGAAATGTGTGCTAGCCTTGGTTTCCTATTGGTCTTGTACTGGAATTATTCTATCTGTCAAGGTTAAGGTGCTTGGGGGTGGCCTTTGTGCCTATGGTTGGTTGACAATATTGTTATATTGTCTATGGAAAAACAAGCACATACATTTATTTCTAACACCAATAACTCTAGCATTTTCTATGTTGGAGTATCTATACCAAGATAATACTTCACCATCTACAAAGGATATTGTATTTTCTTTGTCTTCCAAGCAAGAGATAGATACAAGATTCTTTTCTAAACAAAGTACATATAAGACATTTCTCAAATGAACATTGTTATTCCAATTTGATGGAGGTTTGACCAATTACTTTGACCACATAGGTGTTCTTGTCTCCAAGTTCTACTTTGTAAGATGTCTTCTTTTCATTCAGATTAGAGAGCTTGACCTAGTTTCTTGTCATATGCCTGGAAGCTCCATTGTCAATTATGCACATGTCATCTTAAAGAGTTCTTGTAAGAGTTGAATAGTGTAGATGATATTCCTTTTCATTCATTATTTCTGTTTACTGATATCTCATCAAACTTTGACTTTGACTGGTCAAACATTGAATTTAACCCAAAATTTCAACCTTGACATTTTTTCCTTCTGAGAGTGCCAAAAGGTGCACTGGAATAAGGCGAACTAGGATATCCTTTCCTTGGTAAAAATGTTCCATCATAAGGTGTTGGGAAAAAGGTGTAGGGTTTTTCATTTGCACCTACTAGAAACCCTAGCGATAGTGCTTCAGTAACTGCACCTGCTAGAAACCCTAGTGACAATGCTTTAGTAATTGCACCTGCTAGAAACCCTAGCTACAATTCTTCAACAGAATTTATAACATATGACTTATCCTCCTTCCAGTGGTTTAGACTGACTGAAGGAGGTGTGGGTCCATAACCTTTTAGAATATAAGAGATGTGCTCGTTTTCACCACAGACAATATAGCAATATTACCACCCAACCATAGGCTCAAAGGCCACCCCCAAGCACCTTTAACCTTGACAAATAGAATGATTCTAGAAGCTAACCAAGGTAGCGTACCTCTCTCTCCAAGGATAGACTACCAAAAAACAATAGCCAAAGACCAAGAAGAAAGTCCAAACCATAACCCAAGACAAAGTCACTAGTACAATAGTTATAGTTCTCCACCATTCATGTGCACCTCTAGTCCTTATGCAGTTGTGAGTGAGTGAGTGAAAAATGAGCTCTAGCTCCCTCTATTTATACTACTCCAATTCACCTGACTGGGATGAATTCTCTTTCTGGAGACTAATAACTCAATATTAATTAATCTCTTCAGTCGACTTGTCTTCTAGGTTTATTATCCAACATTTTAGGGTTTCTCTTGCTTCCCAAAATATTCTAGTCTCGTCAAGGTTACACGTAGTGGATAATACCTCCCGCAGCTACCACAATATTAACAAAAATCATATGCCTACACCTTACTCACCCATTTTTTGTCTTTCATTCATATCTCACTACTCAAAGAAATATCTCAAGCCGTCGTGTTCAGTCCTAACCACAAAACATCCACCTACCAGGTATTGTCTGAACTTAGCCAATGCATGCATAATGGCCAACATATCCTTATCAAAAATTAGATAGATTTTCTCATGCTCCCTAAAATTTATAATATTGAAAGCTATCTATTATTTTTTCTACATCAATATTGCTCCTATCTTCTCATCAAATGTGTCACACTCTAGAATGAAAGGTTGCATGAAATATGGGACTGCTAATACTAGGAAAGTGCTCATAAGCTTCTTTATTTTTTCGAATGATGCCTATGCATCCTATGACCATCGGAACACCCCCAATACTTGTCATCCTAAATACGACCCTCCATTAGCTCATAAGAGAAGGTGTTCTTAGAGTATTCCACCAGAAGAATAGATTTCTAGTCTGCTGAGATCTCTGTCATGGAGAAAACTACTAGTCTCATCAATAAGGCATCAACAACTACATTATTCTTCCCCTTTACATATTGAATGTCAAAATCATATTCTTGCAACTTAATCACCCATTTGTTTTTGTCTTTCGATCATATCTCACTGCTCTAAGAAATATCTCAAGTTGTTGTGGCTATTCCTAACCACAAAAAGTCCACCTAACAAGTACTTTCTAAACTTGGCCAATGCATGCATCATGGCCAACATCTCCTTATCATAAATCAAAGAGAGTTTCTCAGGCTCCCTAAAATTTCTACTCTTGAAATGTATCTGGTGTTTGTTCTACATCAATACTTCTCCTATCCCCTCACCAAATGTGTCACACTCCAGGATGAAAGGCTACATGAAATTTGGGAGTGTCAATACTGGGAAAGTGCTCATAACCTTCTTCATTCTTTCGAATGCTACCTGTGCATCCTATAACCATTGGAACACTCCATTCTTTGTGAGTTTTGTCAATGACATAGCCAATTCTAAAAATCCTTTCACAAAATGTCTATAATAATTGCATATCCCAAAGAATCGTTGCAGATTTATGAGCGACCAATCATGTTCCCCAGATAGAGTATTTTTGTCAACCCAACATCAATCATGCTCCCTAGATAGAAGATCTACGTCAACCCAACACCAATCATGTTCCCCAGATAAAGGATATTTGTCAACCCAAATTTACACTTTTCCTCCTTGGAAAAAAGTGATTGTTCCTCTATAATGGTGAAAATATTTTCCACATGCTTTAGATGTTCCTCCCTCACCCTGTTGTAGATCATAAGATCATCAAAGAACACCAGTAAGAACTTCCTCAACTATTTGTTGAAGATATGGTTCATGAATGACTGAAAGGTAGCTGGTGTGTTAGTCAAATTGAAGGGAATGAATAGAAATTCATATTTCCTATAGAAACACCTGAATCGCGTTTTATGGATATCCTCCTCTCTGACCCAAATATGGTGGTATATTGGTCGTAGATCAAACTTTGAGAATTACAATTCCCCATGCATATTTTCGGTCATATCATCAATCCTAGGTATTGGGTATCATTATTTGATGGTATTCTTGTTTAGTTCATTGTATTCTATGCACATCCTCATAGTATCATCCTTTCTTTTCACCAGTACAACTGACGAAGCGAAGGGACTAGAGATAGGCCTGATATGTCCTATCTCCAATAGAAATTCATATTTCCTATAGAAACACCTGAATCGCGTTTTATGGATATCCTCCTCTCTGACCCAAATATGGTGGTATATTGGTCGTAGATCAAACTTTGAGAATTACAATTCCCCATGCATATTTTCGGTCATATCATCAATCCTAGGTATTGGGTATCATTATTTGATGGTATTCTTGTTTAGTTCATTGTATTCTATGCACATCCTCATAGTATCATCCTTTCTTTTCACCAGTACAACTGACGAAGCGAAGGGACTAGAGATAGGCCTGATATGTCCTATCTCCAATAATTCCTTTATGGCCTTCTCTATTTCATCCTTGAATCTCTTCAGATGTCTATATGAGGTGGTGATTATGGGCTTCGACCCCTCTTCTAAATCAACGACATGCTCAAATCCTTAGTCAGGTGCTCTCCCTGCTGGAAATGGTTCAAACACTTTTTCATTCTTTCCAAGCAATTCCTGGATATCCGTAGGGTAGTGTTGGTGGTCCTACAATGGATTATCCATGATGATCAAGCACTCTGTCGCACAAGCCACATCCATGTTTCTAAAAAGGGCCTTCATTCATTGGTTAGACAAGATCTCGAGGGAACCTATCAACATACCTCTTAGGATGACTCATTATATACCCTTGTCCTAAAACTCCATCCTCATGTCCCAATAGTTCATGTGAATATCTATCAATGAGTAAAACCACTAAAATCCTAGCACCACATGAGTATCTGTTAAATCCATGACATAAAAGTCATCGGTTAACATATAATCTCCCAATTTGATTTCAAATTCATTGATACTTTAAGTACATTTCATGTTGTACTCATCTTCTACTACCACATTGAATTCCTCAAAATCCTCCACGTGGATTCATCTCTTGGTGACAAGTGCAACATCAATGAATTTGTGGGTGGCCTCACCATCAACCAATGTTGTAACCCTCTACCCCTACATAATTCCTTTGACCCTAAAGGTGTAATATTTAGGGACTCCTGAAAGTGTGACAATGGTTACTCCCTTGGGGATATCCTACAATGGAATCTGATCTGTAGAATTTGATGTCTCACCACTTTCCTGTCCCATGTCCTCACCATCATTGTCATCCTCTTCGTAAAACAATACCTCAATATAGTGGAATTTCCATTTACCCATACATCGATGGCCTGGTTACCACAATTCCTTGCAACTATCGAAAAACTTATTCCTACTAAGTTCTATTCTAGTTTCTTCATCCATCCTCTCCTTTCCCATCCATGTTTTCTGAGGAAACTTCATTGCCTGACCCTTCTCTGGAATAAAGGTTTTCACTAATGCCTTTTTGGATGTTGTGTCTACCATATCCCGAGTCTTCATGATGGCATCTTGTAGTGTTTTTTCTCTAAAGGAATATACCCAACCTCTCAAGGGTTCCAATAATACCTCAATGAATAACATTACTAGACTCTACTCATAAATATTAGTCACCATGAAATCCATCCTATGAAACTCAGTGACGTATGCCTTTGGTGTTCTTGTTAGCCTCAACTATGCTAAATCCATGAAATGGATCTTAGGGTCCTTCTTGTCAAACCTATCCATTAGCGTTTGGGTGAAATATGTATATGATGTGATGTTGGAATGCCCCAACATTACTATCTCATGGCACTACCACTCATTAGCTTCTCCCTCCAAGTGTGGGGTGGAAAACTTAATTTCCTCTGCCTCCATCATCAGTTTAAGCTATAGGTAAGTGTCCAACTTGTGCACCCATGCTCTGGTTGTGATCTTAGAAGATCTATCAAAAGGTGTGATTGTTCACTTCCATATCTTGCATAGAATTTAAAAATTCTATTGGCGTTGGCCCATACTAGGCTTGTTCCTAATTATGAGGTTGCAATAGTTAGTGTAAGACATGCTTTCCTGTGCCTCATCCTCTAGTGTATGATACTCCCTAAGGTAGGAGTTGACCACACTAATTGGATCTTGTTGTTTTTGTGTTCCCATAGGCTTCTCCTTAAGGAATGGTGGCAGTAGTGGTATGGGTACCTTTATTCTTCATTCCTCTAGGATTCTTTGTGTTGGAATGTGGGAATTTCTACCCTCAAGATTGTTCTCAATGACCCCTCCTTGGTTTTGATTCATGTGGTTGTCGGTAAGGAACTGTGCTAGGAACTATGTAAAATGTCGCTACTCTATGGCCATCTACTTTTGTCCCTCAACTATGGACTCCAATAGTTGTAGGGTCTTGTATTCACCGTGGTCCCCCATGCCTCCTTCTGGCTATGACTCTGTTTGGTTTGTTTCTTTTTTTCTCTTTCCAATGATTCTCGGAAAGGATGATCCTTCGCATCCCTTCCTCCTAGGAATTAATGTAAATACAGGCTAGCAGAATAACCGTCTCTGATACCACTGTAATGACCCCTAATTATAGCAGGCTATGATAATTTGTTTTAAGCTAAATGTTTAATCAAATACTTTGGAAACAATGCTTTGATGCTAGTTGGTTACTTATGACAAACAATTTTCATGTAAACTTATATGAAACATCTTATCCAAGCACATTGCAAGTACAAAAAATGGAATAGATGATCACGCCATTTTACTATGAATGAAATCTTCAGATAACACAGAAATACAAATTTCTATTGGCTATAACAACATATGCACCAAACACTACCCACATAGATACCTATTGGATGCGATAACAGTTGCACAATAACACACACAAATCAAACAAAACCCAAAATTTTGCCATGATCCTCTTGAATCCACTGTAGAAGATCAACTCATGTACCCCTCGTTGTCATGCTCTAATCGACCACTACAAACCCTTGATCGTAGAGATCCTCGTGGGACAACTTTAATACATTTAGTGAGGCCTCGTGGGATGCCCCATACATAACCCGTGGGGATTCCCTAAAACCTTATTTCTCTGAAACCCTCCAGAAACTTGCAAATGTATCAGCTTGACCTCATCCATAAAGCTTCGTAAACCTCCTACATACCTCAATATCTCCTCAACTTAAAGAAAAATCCTAAGTGAAGATCCAATGGTATTCCCAGATGGATTCCCCCTCTTTTATAACTATGATGGATAAGAGCACATCAAGATAAGAGATAAAATCATAATGCCAAAGAGAGGGGTTACCCCTCTATTTATCCTTCCTTCGAGCCTTCTATATCTTTCCCTCTTTTTGACCAAATCAAACCCTCGCCTAATTTTCCCTCTAATTTCATTTAAATATAATTATTTATTTGATTTAATGTCACTTTAGGGTTTGACACAGAATAAACCTCCTTGACTCCATTTTTCCTTGTTGACTATAGCCTATGAGATTTGTATAGGCTATTAAGTCATCCTCCATTATGATCAATTGGAAGGGGACATTATAGAGTAGTTTGATGGATTTAGGATAAAGTTGTCATATGCTTCAGAACATTTGAATGTCATGGTAGGCTCTAGGATCTTGAGCATCCTCTTGAACAATGTGGATGCTAAAGAAATATGAAATTAAATTATCCTCTTCTCATTATTGAAATTTTCCATGCACCAAAGAATTACTTACTTAAAATCTAATACCTCCGACATATAGCCGACCAAAACTATCCCAGAAACACAAACTTTGTTCAAACTTTTCTCTTTAGGTGAAATTGTTGAGTACCATTTGAATTCCTTAGACCACTTAAATAAATGGTCCTCACGTCCTGGTGTATTCACAGTGTTTCCACAATAGATTTCTCTTTTCTTATTGGGCATATTTAGTAGAGGTTGATTAGAATGAAAAGGTGGCAGTTATGTCGAAGCAAGTGTTTACAATGAGGATTTAATTTCTTACTAAATCCTCCATGTATTTTTTTTATGTCACACATTGTAGCTCTTAGTTCAAAATTGTTAATTGCATTATGTGATTAGGATTTATAGAGAGGATTTTATGAGAATCATGTTTATTAAAAAATGATTTTAATTAATATCTTGATCTGGCCAATGTGGTGGCAGGATCATAAATGTTCTCGAGGAATGCAAATATGTATCGGGATGAATGGAAAATGGTTAATCATGGAGATGTAAAGTGAGTGATGGAGAGTGTTTTAGTGATTGTGGTTTTGTGGGTTGTGAGATGCAAAAGATGGAAGGGGATATATGAGGGAGACTCCCACATTCACAATAAAAAACTATACTAAGTACCAAAAAAGCTGATTATGTGGAATGCAGAAATATGCAGGTCATTTTGGAGTGAGTGGAAATGTGGGATGTAGAGAGCGGGATGGGATGGAAGGTGGAGATGAGGGAAGGATTCCTGCATCTGCAATCAACAAAATTGGCTAAGTATTGAAAGAGGTTCATTATGAGTGGTGTAGAAGTGGGGAGTATTTTATGGGGGTTGCGAGGTCTAGACCCTTTGAAGCATTATTTTACTCCTGCAATGGCACTCGTGCAAATTGGAGAAATGGTTAAGTGTCCAATATGGTGCAAATAACCTAATGAGGTGGGTAAATATGTTGTAACATTCCAGCCCAAAGATTAGGTTTGAGGGGAAGGATTCAATGTCCTTTTATTGAAAATGTTCAACATAGAGATTCACCACTATAGGGGATAATGGAGACCCAATAACAACACCACATGTCTACTCATACATGTCGCCCTAGAAACTAAAAAATATTGACCTCATACATACCTCCACTAATCTAGTTGTTAGAGGGTTTGTTACTTGCTCAATGACCACCACTACTTCATTAATCAATATCATAGTAAAAAGTAATACTACATCAAAGCTAAGAAGAATATCATTATCCTCAACCTTTAGATTCTTAATCTTGTTAACAAAATTAGTCGAGTCTTTGACATATAAAACCATGTTCCCAACCAATGTTTTAAGTTTTCTAACCAAGAACATGGTAGGAGGTAACTCAAAGATCCAATTTTATTAACAAGGGGCGTAAGCACAATATTAGCCTTGTGAATTTTAAGTAACCCATAAATTATAGGTACAAGAAGAAAATTAGTTATAATATTTCTTTTGATATCATAATTCAAGAAATATGCCTTGATAGTATTGATATCATAATCCAAGAAAGATGCCTTGATAGTCATTGAAATCTCCTTTATGATTATATTTAAAGGATTCTTGCTTAACTTCTTACAACAACCACTCAAGTTCAAATGGTCGTGCATATTATTTACATAATATTATTTATCCATAACCATAGTTGACTCTCTTTTATCCACCTTAACAATGATGATTTTTTAATAGCTTCTTATTTTCCTTTTTTTCCACGATGAAAATTTCTCTTTTATAATCAGAAGTTTATAAAATTTTTACATAGCATCGCTTTCAGTAGCCATCAATACATGGATTTGTGGAGAAAAGCATGAATCAGCACGCAGACCTGTGTAGAATTCTCAAATAGAAGAACATGGCCAGTCAAAGAAATACCAATAAAACGCAGCCTAATATGCTCTGTAACATGATATCCCTGGTGGATGAGATGTGGACAGTAGGCAGCCTGTTTTAAATCCAGATTAAACTGCCTCTATATTTAGTATCTGTACAAAAGCTATCATCGATCTAGCCCAGTAATATGATGCAAAAAATAGTGGAGCTGTTCCAGAAATTTGATTTCATGACTTGGAGAATGCTACATCAGATTTTGAGCTGAGTTGAGGGGCCCTCGTTTCCATCTTCCCATCGGGCGAAGGTGATGAGACTGCGGGGCTAGGATAAGGCCAATTTTGAAAGGTGGTCCACAATGACATTGTCTTCCCTGTAGATGTGAGAGGAAGATAGATTCTTGATGAGCCTTTTTGCTTCAATAGTTCTCTCTTTCCATCATTCCAGGGCAGCTGATCGGAGTTCAACCTTATCATTTATCCATTCGATTATGACTCTTGAGTCTCTGAGGAGTAGCAAGACTTGAATGTTCAGCCTTT
>JASDQU010589715.1:18817-61953 GCA_032191745.1 Picea mariana
TTCGTTTTTGGTAAATTCGAAATTGGAAATTTGTTTCCATTTATGGTAATTCTGAATTTCAAATTTAGTTGATTGTAATTGATGATTGTGATTGTTGGGTAGAGATTTGATTTGACCCAACTAACTATTTGAATATGACACTTGTATGAAAAAAACATTTTATATTTATTGTTGATGGACAAATGGAACGGCCAGGTTAAAATCAGTTGACCATGACTCCATGAGTGGGGAACATGTTGGAACTACCTCAGGGATGATTATTACAAGTGGAAAATCAGGAATTTGGCCATTGGCAGCCCCTGAAAATCAGGAATTTGGAAAGATGTGAAAATTCCCAAGGGGAAAAGACCTAGGCACTTTTGCTTTTGATATATAGCATATGGGAGGAGGCAGGATGCTGCCTAGTATGCTAAGGGAAGGATGGATTTCTTGCTATTATGAACACAAATTGTTGAGTGTGAGGCAAGGGGAAATTGTTGAGACTGAAGGAACATTGTTGAGGAGGAGTTCTGATTTCACCCTCATGGATTCATGGTTAGGCTAGGGGGTGAATAGGACAAGTAATATGGTTGTTTTATTCTAAGGTTCGGAGGAACCTGGTTGTTCCCTTTGTTGTTTCAGTACTTATCCAGATATGTTCATTTACTACTCCCTTGTTGTATTTGTATTGATGAAATGATTGATAGTATATATTAATTCTACTCCTAGAGGGATACCCTACTGTTCATATGTGAATAAATGGATTCATAATGTTACTGTATGTTATCTGTTGTAGACATAATCTATTCTACTGAAGAATGCATCCATATGATTATTGCATGTTATCTGATGCAGGAATAATCTATTCTACTGAAGAATTCATCTATAGGATTATTGTATATTATCTATTGTAGGAATGATATATTCTATTGAAGAGTACATCTATATGGTTATTGTATGTTATTTGTTGTAGGAACAATTTATTTTGTTAAAGAATACATCTATATAGTTATTGTATGTGATCTGTTGTAGGAACAGAACCATTATAGTAATGGATGGACTTATAAAATGGTGTGTGTTATCTATGGTAGGAATAGATATAAATCTTGACAGTAAACAGTATTATAAAGCTACTGTGTATTAGTCATGGCAAGGACAGATCTATCTTGCATAAAGTAATAAATTAACCATGAAGATATGAAATACAAATTTTGGAAATTTCTACCTGTCATGAGGTCTTATGCCTATAAGATATTCAAACTTCTATAGTAAAACTTCAACCTGTTCAAACACTTAAAGAAATCCGGAAAATGAATTTTAAGAGTATATATTTACACACAATCATAGCTCTATGGGTTGTATAATTCGACTGTAGAAGTTGTCGACAACGCGAATACCAACAAGACTTGAAATATTTACTCGTGTAAATTATATATATACAAGAGTATATGTGTACAATTATTGCATAGCCTAGCCTACATGAAGGTCATTTATACTTAAGAATTTCAATACTTGACACAAGAGATTTACGAATAAATATTTCGTTACTAAGTATACAAAACAAATCAATGTATAGCTCATCCATTCTCTTGTAAATCACAACGTGGCTGTCTGTCTTAAATATCTCAAAATTTCATAGTGCAGAGACTATTTAAGTAAACCACAATAGTCGAACATCAGGAAGGAGAATTAAAACATTCCTTTATCATAGAATTTGAAGATCTGTACATCTAAAGAATCGGATCAAAACAGTCATAAATAAGAACATCGGAGCGATAACCAACATCACCAGGATCCCTTCTGAATCCTTCAAGAGATTTTTCTTATTGGAAACCTGAGTACCTTCTTGATAAAGACTTGGTTCTAATCCATCACAGCATCCATGTAAACCTGCAAAAAGGACAAGACATTTTTTTGTTCTTAGCAACAACAGAGACCAAACAAAACTCAAAATTAGATGAACCATATAAGACAACAAAGATATCAATTGAAAGGATATTTACTTATCTTATATTTTTCATAAGTATTCTCCTAATCATATTCATGACCCACCAACAGACCAAAAGGGGAGAAGCAAGCTCAATCAGTATGATGGGTACCCTCACATCAAACAAGGCGCCATCATTAGTTATAATATCCAATACAAAGAAGAAGGGTATATAAGAAAAATGAATTTTGCAATTGTACAGGAGGTACGACACCAATTCAAGACAAAACCATTAAACAACGAATAGTGTATAATTTAGATATATAGAGTAACCAGACAAGTCACAGAGAATGCACTAAAATAAGATCCTCGTAAGAAACAAAGTCAGTATAGAGATGGTATGAGAGCGTCTAATTCAATACATGAATCAGTATAACAAAAATTAATTTAGCATAGAGTATTCAGATCCTCTTATCCATAATTTAAGACCACGACAAGTCAGTACAGATTTTGCAAATGACCATTTTTGCATAGTATAGGACTTCTGAACCCGAGGTGTATCACCAATTCTAGATATACAGAAGAAAATTATGAAATGATTGTTCGGTCTATTCATTTAATGTTACAGACTATTGGTGAGGACGATGTATAATTGAAAATGACTCACATAGATAAATAACCAAAACTAGGTTAAGAAACATTATTCAAATACCACAAGATAATACCCAACAACGACAGGAAATGTTATCAAAACCTATCGAATGAAATTTCATTAACTTGGACAAATATAAAATACAGTTACAGTGTGGTTCCTACCCTAACAAATTAACTTCTGGACTGGAGTCCTTGTGAAGTCTCGTAGAGAATCAACACCAAATGATGACACAAAACATTGAAGAAGTGCGGGGAGTGACGAACCCTAAGGGTAAACTACATACAAAAACCCATTGGAAATGAAAAACAAAAGAACAAAATGTCGAGCCCTTTCAGGAAGATTGAGCAGATAGGAATGCAATAGTGAAGCTACTTACCAGTAGCGATGATAGTCCAGAGTTCTTTTCTTTTGAGAATGACGATAAGGGGGTAACTTATTAATAGTCAGTATAAACGTTATAGCGCATAGGATTATCCCACTGTGATGAAAAACTAAGGTGCCAATCCAAAACCAGAAATACAGGGATAGTATGAAACATTACCAGGGAGATTGGATAGAGGTGTCTGCCTCCATCAGAAAATTCATCCCATTCTCCTTTCCCCTCTCCAAGAAACTAAGTCACAGAGTTAATTTTTGGAGGACCTCACAATGACATAAGTTAAACCACTATAACCCTAAAGAACTCTTACCGCGCAGAGTGAATGTTGTTGGTACAAAAGGAGGGTACGGCCATGTGATGAAGTAGAGTTGGCGCGTCCATATTGGATGAATGGTCAAGTGATAGCCTCATCATTCACATACACCATGCCCCCATTAATGTTCGGTCCAGATTCTAACTCTCGTCTGACATGAACCTTCCTTTCACATTTAATGGGTTACAGAGTAAGAGCAGTTGCCTACGCGACTCATGGAAGATATTAACCCTAACTTCTATTAATTCAATTAGCACAACGTTTAGTTGAGACATCGTGTAGAAAAGGTGGAGTCAAATGAGTTGTTACCATGGGGTAATTTTACAGAAAAACCTTTATACTGAATTTGCCCAGAAGACTTTACCCAACCATCAAATTTATGGGGAATGCATTTTGAAAAAGTATTATGTTAACTAATAACACTTCGCAAAGGTGTATAACCCGACCCGAATATGATTATCCTTCATACATGAGTTTCTTTTAAATAGTAATTTGAGTTTAACTTTGTGCATAAGTAAAAGGGTGTTTTAGAGGAGAGTTTAGGGCCATAAGTCCTAAAACTTTTTTAGTCCTAAGTCTAATGTGTGTGTATACATATATATGAATGTTAACATAAATTCAGGACTATAAGGGAATGTTAGAATGTGGAGTATGCTCACTTAGTAACTCTGTTCAAATGTATGTAAAGATGGGTTGTAATGTCATTTGTCGACAATCAGAACCTAAGCAAAATTTTTAGAGTTTAACAAGGGAGATAAAGGCCTACTTTATTCTTAATTTCGAATCTGTTTAAGTAATTGGAGAATTAATGTCCTTAAGGAAAAAAAATTATGTCAAATTTGAGGTTCATTACATATGGTATCAGAGAAAAGGCTACAACACTTTGACCTTGAACAGGGCTAAATTAATTACTTAGCACATATTTATGTCTATGTAAGACTAACAAACCATTACCGTTACAAACAGACAACTCTGTTTTGTTTTGTGTTAATCATGGCAGCCTAGGATGACGCAAAGATCAGACTTGATGGGAATCCTAAACAAATACCTCCCGAAGATCCGAGACAGGATAGTGACAGAAGATCGCCTACTAAATTTATGGAAACAATGAGGAATCTTATTGTTGAACTACAGGCTTTCAAAGCAGACAATGAGAAACTGAAGAAGGCACAGCAAGAACAACAAAAAATAAATGAAGTCATGTTGCGTAGTATAGTGACAAATAAAATCCCAAAGGATGACAACCATGAAGAAGAGGTCAGTAAAAGGGCCTCCACGAATTTTGGTCTTGAAGTAGAAAAAGGGGATAGCTCATCTAAAGGTACACCTTCAACTGAAGATAAGTCAAAACCAGACAGAAAAAGGAAACAAGTGGATCACCTTGAGGGAGAATTTAAGAAAATCAAACACTCTACTTTTGATGGGGAATCTCGAACAGGGGAGGAAGATGAAGCATGGTTATTAGACATCAAAAAATATTTTCAGATATACAACTATTCCAACAACATGAACATTAGAATGGCCATTTACAATCTGAAAGGAAAAGCTAGCATTTGGTGGCAAGATCTGAAATTGGCCAAGGGCCTAAAAGAGAAATAGATAGAATGGTCAGATTCAAAGAAATACTTTAATAAACAATATCAATATGAAAGTTACTATGAAATAAATACCAAATAATTTTATGAGCTATGACTTGGTCAAATGGATATGGAAGATCTGATAAAAAAATTCATGGAATTACTAAGGTTCGTACCTTGTATCCGAAAGGATAAAGTGAAAATCCAGTGGTTCCTAAGATGTTTACCATAGTCCTACAAGAAAATAATCGAATTTGATAATCCCAAGTCCTTGATCGAAGTATTCAAAATATCCCAAATGTGTTACGACCAATATAAACAATGGAAAAAATTTCCCAAGGCTTGGAAAGACAAGAAACAAGGCCGAATGAACCAGCGGAAGAAGGAATACCAGGCAACTCCTTGTAGGAACGTAGAAAAAATATTTCCAATGAAATTTTTCACTCCTATAGTCCAAACATGCAAGGAGGTGGTAAACCATTAAATATGGGAACAAAGAAGTTTGGGGACAACCCCCGTGAACCATTAAAATGTTGGGAATGTGGAGAACCTCCTCTAAGGAGGAACTGTCCACATTTGTTTTCAGCAACCAGAACTATTGTTCACAATCTGTAGGAAGCCTCTATGGTGGGAAATGTGGGCAGAAGCTTGCATCGGATAAATGCAGTCGTGGATAGCTGGCAAGATGACCATCAGTTCTCTGTGGTGGAAATTGAAAGTAAAATCAATAACACTCAAATTTTTGTTTTAATTGATCCTGGAGCTACATTAAGTTATATCACTCTTGGTATAGTGGAGTCAAACAAACTTAATAAAGTAATACATGCAAAATCTTGGTTGGTACAATTAACAATAGGAACAAAAAGAAAAATTTTCGACTTTATTTCTGATTATGAGTTTCACTTAGGTGGTCAAAAAATAAAGAGAAATATGAACATTCTACCACTAGGATCTCATGATGTAATTATCAGAATGGATTGGTTAGAAGGGCATAAAGCAGCGCTTGATTGTTATGAAAAATCACTTAAGTATAAAGAAGAAAATGACACTGCTATGATAGTTCAAGGTATACAAAAACTAGTATCAGTTAGAAAAATTTCAGCAATGCAATTCAAGAAATGCATGAGAAAGTGTTGTCAAGTTTATGCCATCCAAGTAACAAACCTGTTAGAAAAAGAAGATAAACCCAACTTGGAGAATTCTGTCATATTGCACAATTTCAGAGATGTGTTTGTCGATGAGATACCTGGATTACCCCCCACGAAGGGAGATAGACTTTTCTATTGACCTATTACCTGGTTCAGCCCCTATCTCGAAAGAACCTTACCAAATGAGTTTTCTGGAATTAACAGAACTAAAAATTAAACTACAACAATTATTGGACAAAGAATATATCAGACCGAGTGTTTCACCTTAGGGAGAACCAATCCTCTTTGAGAAAAAGAAGGATGAAAACTATGATATTATGCATCGATTACAGATAATTAAACAAGATTAACATTAAGAACAAGTACCCCTTACCTAGGATAAATGATATGTTCGATCAAGTGGGTGGGGCAAAGATTTTCTCAAAATTATATTTATGATCTGGTTATCACCAGGTTAGGATAAAAGATGAGGACATAAGTAAAACATCTTTTCGAACGAGATATGGGCATTACGAATTTGTGGTTATACCTTTTAGAATCACTAACGTGCCAACCATGTTTATGTGTCTAACAAACAACATTTTCAGTTAGTACTTGGACAAATGCATGTTGGTATTTATTGGCGATATTCTGGTATACTCTAAAACAGAAGAAGAACACAAAGAGCACTTAAGGATGGTTCTGCAAACCTTAAGGAAGCACAAAATGTATGCTAAATTCGATAAGTGTGATTTTTATCAGAAGAAAATACAGTACCTAGGACATGTAATATCTGCAGAAGGCATTGCAGTCGATCTTGAGAAGATAAGATCCATCATGGAATGGTCGATACCTAAGGATGTAGCAGACATCTAGTCATTCATGGGAATCACCGAATATTACTGCATACTTGTAGAGGGATTTTCCAAAATTTCTTACCCTATCATATCACTACAAAAGAAGGGAACCAAGTTTAACTGGTCACAGAAATGTCAAGACAGTTTTAATAAGTTAAAGGAGTTATTATAGACTACACCCATTTTAAAGGTAGAAGACCCAAACAAAGACTTCATCGTCTATGTAGACGCGAGTAAAGAAGGACTAGGTGGTGTCCTAACTCAAGAAGGGCACGTTATTTGTCATTTTTTATTTGTTATGAGTCATGAATTAGAGTTGGCAGTAATAATTCACACCTTAAAGATGTGGCGACACTACATAATGGGCATAACATTTCTGTTATTAACTGACAATAGCAGCATGAAATGTTTGTTTAGCCATTCGAACCTTACTACAAGGCAAGCAAGATGGATATCCTTCTTGAGCGAATTTGACTTTGAGGTAAGACATATCAAGGGTAAGGAAAACAAAGTAGTTGATTATTTAAGCATAAGAGTTCATGGGTTGTTTGAAATAAACATTAGCAGGGCAGAAAGCGATTTTGAATAGAGGATAAAGACTGCAGGTAATAATGACGAAAATTACAATCAAATAGTGGCAGAATTACATAACACTATAGGAAACTCAGACAAAACAGATCTGAGTGTTGACAAAAAATGGTCTACTATGATCTAAAAAAATAATATACATACCAGATTCGATAGAATTAAAGTTAACAATTTTGGATGAAGTTCATAAGAAACCATATTCTGGTCATCCAGGATACCAGAAAACGATAAAAGCACTAAGAAAGCTATTTTATTGGCCTAATATGAAAGGAAAAACAATAGAATACTTAGCTAAGTGCCAAGATTGTCAGGGGGTAAAAGTCAAACACCAGCATCAAGTCGGCCTATTGCATCCCTTACCTGTGCCGGAATGGAAATGGGAAACTATATCGCTAGACTTTATTACAGGTTTGCCTAGAACTGAGAGAAAGAATGATTCTATTATGGTGGTAATCGATAAAATTACTAATTCTGCACACTTTATTCCTATAAATTCTACTTTTAAGGCCATTAACATCGCTAAAATATTCATGAAAGAAATTTTTAGACTGCATGGTATTCCTAAAATGGTGATTTCGGATAGAGACATAAATTTTACATATGGTATTTGGAAAGAATTGTTTGCAGGGTTAAACACCAACTTGAATTTCAGCACGAGTTATCATCCACAAACAGATGGAGAGACTGAATAAACAAACCAAATCATAGAATATATGCTCTGCATGTACATAAGAACCAAAACCAAGCAAGTGGGAAGACTACCTGCACTTGGTAGAATTTCCATATAAAAATGGGTACAAAACTTCAGCTAAAATGAGCCCTTTCGAGGTATTGTACGGCCGAAAGCATACAACTCCAATTAGTTGGGATAACCCAGTTCACAGACTCATGGTTGGAATAGAGATGCTCCAAGAAATGGAGGTCACTGTAAGAAAAGTACAACAAAACTTAAAAGAAGCACATGACAGACAGAAAAGTTACACGGACCAAAAAATAAGACACTTGGAATTTCAAGTGGGAGACCATATCTACTTAAAATTAAAAGCCCGAAAAAGTTCATTAAAGCTAGGGAATTGTGCCAAGTTGGCACCCAGGTTTTGTGGGCCTTTCAAGATATTAGCTCGAATTGGACCCGTAGCATACCAACTTGCACTTCCTTCCAATCAAAGAATTCATAATGTATTGCATGTTTCTTTGTTAAAGAATTATGTTCGTGACCCTACTCATGTGATTGATTGGAACTTGGTGCAGGTGGAATCATAAGGCAGGTTCCAAGAGGAACCTTTGTGCATTCTGGACTGGAGATAAATAACACTTCGGAACAGAGTCATCGCTCAGGTAAAGGTGCAATGGAATCACTTTGGCCCTGAGGAGACCACTTGAGAGTTGGAGGGAGATTTGCAGAAATCTCATCCAATCCTGTTCCAAGAAAGGAATGAACACTGAGGAAATTTTTTTATTGAAGGGGGAAAGAATGTAACATCCCCCAAAAAATAAATTATTTTTAACTTTGAAATTTCATAGGAAATTATTTACGTTTTTGGTAAATTTGAAATTGGAATTTTTTTTCCATTTATTGCAATTCCAAATTTTTAATTTAGTTAATTGTAATTGATGATTGTGACTGTTAGGCAGAGATCTGATTTGACCCAACTAACTATTTGACTATGACACTTGTATGAAATAAAATATTTTATATTTATTTTTGATGGACAAATGGAACAACCGGGTTAAAATCAACTGACCATGACTCCATGAGTGGGGAACATGTTGGAAATACCTCAGGGTTGATTACTACAAGTGGAAAATCAGGAATCTGGCCATTGGCAGCCCTTGAAAATCAAGGATTTGGAAATATGTGAAAATTCCCAAGGGGAAAAGACCTAGGCACTTTTTCTTTTGATATATAGCATATGGGAGGAGGCAGGACGCTGCCTAGTATGCTAAGGAAAGGAAGGATTTCTTGTTGTTATGAGCACTAATTGCTAAGTGTGAGGCACGAGGAAACTGTTGAGAATAAAGAACTATTTCTAAGGAGGAGTTTTGAGTTCGCCCTCATGGATTCATGGTTAGGCTAGGGGGTGAACGAGACAATTAATCTGGCTATTCTGTTCTAAGTTTGGGAGGAACCTGGTTGTTCCCTTTGTTGTTTCAGTACTTATCTAGATATGTTCATCTACTACCCCCTTGTTGTATTTGTATTGATGAAATAATTGATATTATATATGTATTCTACTCTTGGACAGATACCCTACTATTCATATGTGAATAAATGGAATCATAATGTTACTGTATGTTATATGTTGTAGACATAATCTATTCTACTAAATAATTCATCTATAGGATTATTGCATGTTAACTACTGTAGAAATAATCTATTCTACTGAAGAATGCATCTATAGGATTACTGTATATTATCTATTGTAGGAATGATCTATTCTACTGAATATTTCATCTATATGGTTACTGTATGTTATCTGTTGTAGGATTAATTTATTCTGTTAAAGAAAACATCTATATAGTTACTGTATGTGATCTGTTGTAGGAACAAAACCATTATATTAATGGATGGACTTATAAAATGATGTGTATTATCTGTGGTAGGAATAGATCTAAATCTTCACAGTAAATGGTATTATAGATATACTATGTATCAGTTGTAGCAAGGACAGATCTATCTTGCATAAATTAATAAATTAACCATGAAGATACGAAATACAAATTCTGGAAATTTCTACCTGTCATGAGGTCATATGCCTATAAGATATTCAAATTCTGTAGTAAAACTTCAACCTGTGAAAACACTTAAAGAAATCCATAAAATGAATTTGAAGAGTATTATACATGTTTATATTTACACACTATCATAGCTCTATGGGTTATATAATTCGGCTGTAGAAGTTGCCGACAACAAGAATACCAACAAGGCTTGAAAGATTTACTCATGTAAATTTGAGATATATATATATACAGGAGTAAATGTGTATAGTTGTTGCATAGTCTACCCTACATGAAGGTCATTCATACTTAATAATTTCAATGCTTGACACAAGAGATTTATGAATAAAGATTTTGTTACTAAGTATACGAAACAAATCAATATGTAGCTGAGACATTCTCTTGTAAATCACAACATGATTGTTTGTCTTAAAAATCTCAAAATTTCATAGTGCAGAGACTATTTAAGTAAACCACAACAGTCGAACAATAGGAAGGATAATTAAAACATTCATTTATCATAGAATTCGAATATCTGTACATCTAAAGAATCAAATCAAAACATTCATAAATAAGAATGGTGGAGCGATAAACAACATCACCAGGATCCCTTCTGAATCCTTCAAGAGATTTTTCTTATTGGAAACCCAAGTACCTTCTTGAGTAGGACTTGGTTCTAATCCATCACAACATCCATGTAAACCTACAAAAAAGACAATACGTTTTTTTTTCTTAGCAACAACAGAGACCAAACAAAACTCGAAATTAGATGAACCATATAAGAAAATGAAGATATCAATTGACAGGATATTTACTTATCTTAGATTTGTAATAGGTATGCTCCCAATCATAGTCATGACCCGTCGATAGACCAAAAGGGGAGGAGTGAGCTCAATCAGTCTGATGGGTACAATTGCATCAAACAGGGCCCCATCATTAGTTATAATATCCAATACAGAGAAGAACGGTATATAAGAAAAATGAATGTCACAAATGTAGAGGAGGTCCGACACCAATTCAAGATAGAAACATTAAACAACAAATATTGTATAATTTAGTTATACAGAGTAACCAGATGAGTCACAGAGAATGAACTAAAATATGATCCTCGTAAGAAAACAAGTCAGTATAGAAATGGTATGAGAGTGTCTAATTCAATACATGAATCGGTATAAAGAAAATTAATTTAGCACAGAGTATTCAGATCCTCTTCTCCATAATTTAAGACTGCAACAATCCAGTACAAAGTTTTCAAATGACCCATTTTTCATAGTATAGGACTTCTAAACCCGAGTTGTATTGCCAATTCGAGATCTATAGAAGAAAATTATGAAATGGTTGTTCGGTCTATTCATTTAAAGTTACAGACTATTGGTCAGGATGGTGTACAATTGAAAATGAATCATAGAGATAAATAAAAAGAACTAGGTTAAGAAACAGTATTCAAATACCACAAGGATAATACCCAAACATGACAGGAAATGTTATAAAAACCTACCGAATGCAATAGCATTAACTGGGACAAATATAAAATGCAGTTACAGTGTGGTTCCTACCCTAACAAATTAACTTTTGGACAGGATTCCTTGTAAAGTCTCGTAGAGAATCAAAACCAAATGATGACACAGAACAATGAATAAGTGTGGAGAGAAATGAGCCTTAAGGGTAAACTACATACAAAAACCCATTGGAAACGAAAAACAAAAGAACAAAATTTTGAGCTTTTTCAGGAAGATTGAACAGATAGGATTGCAACAGTGAAGCCACTTACCAGTAGCGAGGATAGTCGAGAGTTATTTTCTTTTGAGAATGAATATAAGGGGGTAACTTACTAACAGTCAATATAAATGTTATGGTGCATAGGATTATCCCACTATGATGAAAAACTAAGGTTCCAATACACAACCAGAAATACAGGGATAGTATGAAACATTACCAGAGCGATTGGATAAAGGTGATCGCCTCCATCAAGGAATTCCTCCAAGTCGCCTATCCCCTCACCAATAAATTGAGTTGCAGATTTAATTTTCATAGGACCTCACAATGACACAAGTGAAACCACTATATCCCTAAAGAACTCTTACCGCATAGAGTGAATATTGTTGGTATGAAAGGAGGGTCTGTCCATGTGATGAAGTAGAGTTGGTGCATCCATATTGGATGAAGGGTCAGGTGATAGCCTCGTCATTCACATACACCATGCCATCATTAATGGATGGTCCAGAGTTTAAATCTCGTCTGATATGAACCTTTCTTTCACATTTAACGGGTTACAGAGTAAGAGCAGCTGCCTATGCGACTCATGGAAGATATTAACCCTAAATGATATTAATTCACTTAGAAGAATGTTTAGTTGAGACATCGTGTAGAACAGGTGGAGTCAAACCAGTTGTTAGCATGGGCTAATTTTATAGAAAAATGTTTATACTAAATTTTCCTGCAAGACTTTACCCAACCATCAGATTTTCGGGGAATTCATTTCAAAAAATTATGATGTTAACCGTTAACACTTCACAAAGGTGTATAACCCGACCCTAATATGATTATCCTTGATACATGAGTTTGTTTTGAATACTCATTTGAGTAAAAGGGTGTTTTAGAGGAGAGTTTAGGGACATAAGTCCTAAACCTTTTGTAGATATATATATATATATATATATATATATATATATATATGAATATTAACATAACTTCAGGACTATAAGGGAATGTTAGAATGTGGACTATGCTCACTTAGTAACTCTGTTCAAATGTATGCAAAGTTGGGTAGTAATGTCATTCATCGACAATGAGAACCTAAGAAAACTTTTCAGAGTTTAACAAGGGAGATAAAGGCCTACTTTCTTTTTAACTTTGAATCTGTTTAAGGAATTGGAGAATTAATGTCTTTAAGGAAAAAAAAAATTATGACAAATTTGAGGTTCATTACATATAGTATCAGAGCAAAGGGGATAGCCCTTGGACCTTGAACAGGGCCAAATTAATTACTTAGCACATATTTTTGTCTATGTAAGACTAAAAAGCCATTATTGTTACAAACAGAAAACTTTTTTTTGTTTTGTGTTAATCATGGCAGCTGAAGATGACGCAGAAATCAGACTTGATGGGAATCCTGAACAAAGACCTCTTGAATATCCAAGACAGAATAGTGACAGAATATCACCTACTGAAGTTCTGGAAACAATGAGGAATCTTACTGTTGACCTATAGGTTTTCAAAGAAGACAATGAGAAACTGAAGAAGGCACAACAGGAACAACAAGAAATAAATGAAGTCCTGTTGCGTAGTATAGTGACAAAGAAAATCCAAAAGGATGAAAACTCTAAAGAAGAGGTTAGTAAAAGGGCCTCCAATAATTTTGTTCTTGAAGAAGAAAAAGGGGACAACTCATCTGAAGGTACACCTTCAGCTGAAGATAAGTAAAAAATAGATAGAAAAGGGAAACAAGTGGATCACCTTGAGGGAGAATTTAAGAAAATCAAACTCTCTACTTTTGATGGGGAATCTCGAACAGGGGAGGAAGTTGAAGCATGGTTATTAGACATCAAAAAATACTTCCATATATACAACTATTCCAGCAATATGAAGGTCAGAATGGCCATTTACAATCTGAAAGGAAAATCCATCATTTGGTGGCAAGATTTGAAATTGGCCAAGGGCCTAAAAGAGAAACAGATGGAATGGTTAGAATTTAAGAAATACTTTAAGAAACAATACCTATATGAAAGTTACTATGAAATAAAAAACAAATAATTTTATGAGCTACGACTTGGTCAAATGGCTATGGAAGATCTGATAAACAAATTCCTAGAATTACTAAGGTTTGTACCTTATATCCAGGAGGATAAAGTGAAAATATAGCAGTTGCTAAGTTGTTTACCATAGTCATACAAGGACATAATTGAATTTTATAATCCCAAGACCTTGAGCGAAGTATTCATAAAATATTGAATGTGTTACGACCAATAAAAATAGCAGACAGAATTTCCCAAGGCTAGGAAAGAAAAGAAACAAGACCTAATGAACCAGCAAAAGAAGGGATACCAACCAACTCCTTATCGTAACGCAACAAAAAGATTTCCAAGGAAATATTTTCACTCCAACAATCCAAACACAGAAAGAGGAGGTAAACCGGTAAATCTTGGAACAAAGAAGCTTGTGTACAACCCCCATGAACCATTAAAATGTTGGGAATGTGGAGAACCTCATCTAAGGAGGAACTGCCCATGTTTGATTTCAGCAACCAGAACTACTATTGACAATCTGCAAGAAGGCTCTATGGTGGGAGATTTGGGCAGAAGCTTTCATCAGATAAATGTAGTTGTGGATGGCCAGCAAGCTGACCAACAGTCCTCTGTGGTGGAAATTGAAGGTAAAATCAATAACGCTTGAATTTTTTTTTTAATTGATGCTGGAGCTACATTACGTTATAACACTCCCAGTATAGTGGATTCAAAGAAACTTAAGAAAGTAAGACATGAAAAATAAATACAAATCTGAATATTCTACCGCTAAGATCTTATGATGTAATTATCGGAATGGATTGGTTAGAAGGGCATAAAGAAGTGCTAGATTTTTATAAAAAAGCACTTAAGTATAAAGATGAAAATGAAACTGCTAGGATAGTTCAAGGTATACAAAAACCAGTATCAGTTAGACAGATTTCAGCAATGCAATTCAAGAAATGAATGAGAAAGGGTTGTCAAGTTTATGCCATCCAAGTAACAAACCTGTTAGAAAAAGAATATAAACCCAACTTGGAGGATTTTGTCGTATTGCATGATTTCAGAGATGTGTTTGTCGATGAGATACCTGAATTACCCCCCATGGAGGGAGATAGAGTTTTCTATTGACCTATTACCTGGTTCAACCCCTATCTCGAAAGAACCTTACCGAATGAGTTTTCCGAAATTAACAAAACTAAAAATTCAACTACATGAATTATTGGACAAAGAATATATCAGACCGAGTGTTTCACTTTGGGGAGAACCAGTCCTCTTTGAGAAAATGAAGGAAAAAACTCTGAGATTATGCATCTATTATAGACAATTAAAAAAGATGACCATTAAGAACAAGTACCCCTAACCTAGGATAAATGATATGTTCGATCAAGTCGGTGGGGCAAAGATTTTCTTGAAATTAGATTTACGATTTGGTTATCACCAGGTTAGGATAAAATATGAGGACATAGGTAAAACATATTTTCTAAAGAGATATGGACATTACAAATTTTTGGTTATACCTTTCGGACTCACTAATGCGCCAACCATGTTTATGTGTCTAATGAACAGTATTTTCAGTCACTACTTGGACAAATTCGTGTTGGTATTTATTGACGATATTCTGGTATACTCTAAAATAGAAGAAGAACACAAAGAGAACTTAAGGATAGTTGTGCAAACCTTAAGGAAGCACAAAATGTATGCTAAATTTGATAAGTGTGATTTTTATCAGAAGAAAATACAGTACCTAGGACATGTAATATCTGCAAAAGGCATTACAGTCAATCCTAAGAAGATAAGAGCCATCATGGAATGGTCGATACCTAACGATGTAGCATACATCCATTCATTCATGGGAATCACCAAATATTACCACATATTTATAGAGGGATTTTCCAAAATTGCTTACCCTATCACATCACTACAAAAGAAGGGAACCAAGTTTAACTAGTCACAGAAATGTCAATACAGTTTCAATAAGTTAAAGGAGTTATTATAGACTACACCCATTTTAAAGGTAATAGACCCAGACAAAGACTTCACCATCTATGTAGACGCGAGTAAAGAAGGACTAGGTGGTGTCCTAACTCAATAAGGGCATGGTATTTGTCATTTTGTATTTGTTATGAGTCATGAATTAGAGTTGGCAGCGGTAATTCACACCTTAAAGATGTCGCGACACTACATAATGGGAAAAACGTTTCTATTATTAACTAACAATAGCGGCGTGAAATTTGTGTTTAGCTAGCTGGACCTTAATGCAAGGAAAGAAAGATGGATAGCCTTGTTGAGCGAATTTGACTTTGAGGTAAGACATATCAAGGGAAGGAAAACAAAGTAGTTGATGCTTTAAGTAGAAGAGTTCATGGGTTGTTTGAAATAAACATTAGCAGGGTAGAAAGCGATCTTGAACAGAGGATAAAGATTGCAGGTAATAACAACGAAAATTACAATCAAATAGTGGCAAAATTACAGAACACTATAGGAAACTCAGAAAAAAAAGATTTGAGTGTTGACAAAAATGGTCTACTGCGATTTAAAAACATAATATACATACCAGATTCGATAGAATTAAAGTTAACAATTTTGGATGAAGTTCATAAGAAACCATATTCTGGTCATCCAGGATACCAGAAAATGATAAAAGCACTAAGAAAGTTATTTTATTGGCCTAATATGGAAGGAAAAACAACAGAATACTTAACTAATTGCCAAGATTGCCAGGGGGTAAAATTCAAACACCAACATCAAGTCAGCCTATTGCATTCCTTACCTGTGCCAGAATAGAAATGGGAGACTATATCACTAGACTTTATTACAGGTTTGCCTAGAACTCAGAAAAAGAATGATTCTATTATGGTGGTAATCGATAAAATTAGTAAGTCTGCACACTTTATTCCTATAAAATCTACTCTTAAAGCTATTAACATCACTGAAATATTCATGAAAGAAATTTTTAAACTGCATGGTATTCCTAAAATGGTGATTTCGAATAGAGACATGAATTTTACGTATGGTATTTGGAAAGAATTGTTTGCAAGGTTAAACACTAACTTGAGTTACATCATGAGTTATCATCCACAAATGGATGGATAGACTAAACAAACGAACCAAATCATAGAATATATGCTCTGCATGTACGTAATAACAAAACCAAGCAAGTGGGAAGACTACCTGCACTTGGTAGAATTTCCATATAAAAATCGGTACCAAACTTTGGCTAAAATGAGCCCTTTTGAGGTACTGTACGGCCGACATTGTACGACTCCGATTAGTTGGGATAACCCAGTTGATAGACTCATGGTTAGACCAGAGATGCTTCAAGAAATGGAGGTCACGGTAAGAAAAGTACAACAAAACTTAAAAGAAGCATAGGATAGACAAAAAAGTTACACGGACCAAAAAATAAGACACTTGGAATTTCAAGTGGGAGACCACGTCTACTTAAAAGTCAAAGCCCAGAAAAGTTCATTAAATCTAGGGAATTGTTCCAAGTTGGCACCCATGTTTTGTGGGCCTTTCAAGATATTAGCTGGAATTGGCCCGTAACATACCAACTTGCATTTCCTGCCAATCAAAGAATTCATAATGTACTTCATGTTTCTTTGTTAAAGAATTATGTTCATGACCCTACTCATATGATCGATTGGAACTTGGTGTAGGTGGAATCATAAGGGGAGTTCCAAGAGGAACCTCTGCGCATTCTGGACTGAAGAGAAATAACACTTCAAAACAGAGTCGTCGCTTAGGTAAAGGTGCAATGGAATCACTTTATCCCTGAGGAGACCACTTGGGAGTTGGAGGGAGATTTGCAGAAATCTCATCCAATCTTGTTCCAAGAAAGGAACAAACACTGGGGAAATTTTTTTATTGAAGGGAGAAATAATGTAACATCCCCCAAAAAATGAATTATTTTTAACTTTGAAATTTCATAGGAAATTATTTCTGTTTTTGGTAAATTCAAAATTGGAATTTTTTTTCCATTTATTGCAATTCCAAATTTTGAATTTAGTTAATTGTAGTTGATGATTGTGACTGTTGGAAAGAGATCTGATTTGACCCAACTAACTATTTGACTATGACAGTTGTAAGAAATAAAATATTTTATATTTATTGTTGATTGACAAATGAAACATCCAGGTTAAAATCAACTGACCATGACTCCATGAGTGGGGAACATGTTGGAATTACCTCAGGGTTGATTACTACAAGTGGAAAATTAGGAATTTGGCCATTGGTAGCCCCTGAAAATCAAGGATTTGGAAAGTTGTGAAAATTCCCATGGGTAAAAGACCTAGGCACTTTTTCTTTTGATATATAGCATATGGGAGGAGGTAGGACGTTGCCTAGTATGCTAAGGAAAGGAAGGATTTCTTGTTGTTATGAGCACTAATTGCTGAGTGTGAGGCACGAGGAAACTGTTGAGACTAAAGGACTATTGTTGAGGAGGAGTTCTGAGTTCACCCTCATGGATTCATGGTCAGGCTAGGGGCTGAAAGGGACAATTAATCTCACTATTTTGTTCTAAGGTTGGGAGGAACCTGGTTGTTCCCTTTGTTGTTTCAGTACTTATCCAGATATGTTCATCTAGTAGCCCCTTGTTGTATTTGTATTGATGAAATGATTGATATTATATATTTCTTCTACTCCTGGACAGATACCCTACTGTTCATATGTGAATAAATAGAATCTTAATGTTACTGTATGTTATATATTGTAGACATAATCTATTATACTAAATAATCCATCTATAGGATCATTGCATGTTAACAGTTGTAGAAATAATCTATTCTACTAAAGAATGCATCTATAGGATTATTGTATATTATCTGTTGTAGGAATGATCTATTATACTGAAGAGTTCATCTATATGGTTATTGTATGTTATCTGTTGTAGTAACAATTTATTCTGTTAAAGAATACATCTATATAGTTACTGTATGTGATCTGTTGTAGGAACAACACCATTATACTAATGGATGGACTTATAAAATGATGTGTATTATATGTAGTAGGAATAGATCTAAAGCTTCACTGTAAATGGTATTATAAAGCTACTATGTATTACTCATAGCAAGGACAGATCTATCTTGCATAAAGTAATATATTAACCATGAAGACACAAAATACAAATTTTGGAAATTTCTACCTGTCATGAGGTCATACGCCTATAAGATATTCAAATTCTGTAGTAAAACTTCAACATGTGAAAACACTTAAAGAATCCATAAAATGAATTTTAAGAGTATTATACACGTTTATATTTACACACACTCATAGCTTTGCAGGTTATATAATTTGGCTGTAGAAGTTGCCGACAACGCGAGTACCAACGAGGCTTGAAAGATTTACTCATGTAAATTTGATATATATATATATAGTCTACCCTACATGAAGGTCGTTCATACTTAATAATTTCAATGCTTGACACAAGAGATTTACGAATAAAGATTTCCTTACTAAGTATATGAAACAAATCAATATATAGCTGAGCCATTTTCTTGTAAATCACAACGTGGTTGTCTATCTTAAATATCTCAAAAGTTCATAGTGCAAAGACTATTTAAGTAAACCACAACAGTCGAACAACAGGAAGGATAATTAAAACATTCCTTTATCATAGAATTCATAGATCTGTACATCTAAAGACTCAGATCAAAATAGTCATAAATAAGAACGGTGGAGTGATAAACAACATCACCAGGATCCCTTCTGAATCCTTCAAGAGATTTTTCTGATTGGAAACTCGAGTACCTTGTTGAGCAGGACTTGGTTCTAATCCATCGCAACATCCATGTAAACCTGCAAAAAGAACAAGACATTTTTTTTTCTTAGCAACAACAGAGACCAAACAAAACTAGAAATTAGATGAACCATATGAGACAACGAAGATATCAATTGACAGGATATTTACTTATCTTAGATTTCTCATAGGTATGCTCCCAATCATAGTCGTGACCTGTTGACAAACCAAAAGGGGAGGAGCGAGCTCGATCAGTCTGATGGGTACAATCGCATCAAACAAGGCCCCATCATTAGTTATAATATCCAATACAAAGAAGAAGGGTATATAAGAAAAATGAATTTCGCAAATGTACAAGAGCTCCGACACCAATTCAAGACAAAAACATTAAACAACAAATAGTGTATAATTTAGTTATACAGAGTAACCAGACGAGTCACAGAGAATGCACTAAAATATAATCCTCGTAAGAAACAAAGTCAATATAGAGATGGTATGAGAGTGTCTAATTCAATACATGAATCAGTATAAAGAAAATTAATTTACCATAGAGTATTCAGATCCTCTTCTCCATAATTTAAGACTGCGGCAAGCCAACATAGAGTTTGCAAGTGACCAGTTTTTCATAGTATAGGACTTTTGAACCCAGGTTGTATCGCCAATTCAATATCTACAGAAGAAAATTATGAAATGGTTGTTCGGTCTATTCCTTTAAAGTTACAAATTATTGGTGAGGATGGTGTACAATTGAAATTGACTCACAAGATAAATAAATAGAACTAGGTTAAGAAACAGTATTCAAATACAACAAGGAGAATACCCAACCATGACAGGAAACGTTATAAAAACCTACCGAACACAATTGCATTAACTTGGACAAATATAAAATGCAGTTACAGTTTGGTTCCTACCCTAACGAATTAACTTTTGGATGAGATTCCTTGTAAAGTCTCGTAGAGACTCCAAACCAAATGATGACACAGAACAATGAAGAAGTGTGGAGAGTGATGAGCCCTAAGAATAAACTACATACGAAAAACCCATTGGAAACGAAAAACAAAAGAACAAAATTTCAAGCCCTTTCAAGAAGATTGAGCAGATAGGAATGCGACAGTGAAGCCACTTACTAGTAGCGAGGATAGTCCAGAGTTATTTTTTTTTGAGAATGAATATAAGGGGGAACTTACTAATAGTCAATATAAACGTTATGGCACATAGGATTATCCCACTATGATGAAACACTAAGGTTCCAATACACAACAAGAATACAGGGATAGTATGAAACATTACCAGGGAGATTGGATAGAGGTGATCGCCTCCATGAAGGAAGTCCTCCAAGTTGCCTATCCCCTCACCAATAAATTGAGTCACAGATTTAATTTTCGGAGGACCTCACAATGACAGAAGTGAAACCACTATAACCCTAAAGAACTCTTACCGCGTAGAGTGAATGTTGCTTGTACAAAAGGAGGGTCGACCCATGTGTTGAAGTAGTTTTGGTGCATCCATATTGGATGAAGGGTCAGCTGATAGCATCGTCATTCGCATACACAATGTCATCATTAATGGTCGGTCCAGAGTTTAAATCTCATCTGACATGAAAATTCCTTTCACATTTAATGGGTTACAGAGTAAGAGCAGTTGCCTATGTGACTCATGGAAGATATTAACCCTAACTGCTATTAATTCACTTATAAAAATGTTTAGTTGAGACATCGTGTAGAACAGGTGGATTCAAATGAGTTGTTAGAATGTGGTAATTTTACAGAAAAATATTTATACCGAATTTTCCCGAAAGACTTTACCCAACCATTAGATTTTCGAGGAATGCATTTCGAAAAAGTCTTAGGTTAACCGTTAACACTTCACAAAGGTGTATAGCCTGACCCCAATATGATTATCCTTGATACATGAGTTTCTTTTGAATAGTCATTTGAGCTTAACTTTTCATGTAAGTAAAAGGGTGTTTTAGAGGAGAGTTTAGGGACATAAATCCTACACCTTTTGTAGTCCTAAGCCTAATGTGTGTGTGTGTGTGTGTGTGTATTAACATAACTTCAGGACTACAAGGGAATTGTAGAATGTGGAGTATGCTCACTTAGTAACTCTGTTCAAATGTATGTAAAGTTGGGTAGTAATGTCATTCATCGATAATCAGAACCTGAGAAAAATTTTCAGAGTTTAACAAGGGAGAAAAAGGCCTACTTTCTTTTTAATTTTGAATTTGTTTAAGGAATTGGAGAATTAATTTCCTTAAGGAAAAAAAAATTATGACAAATTTGAGGTTCATTACATATGGTATTAGAGCAAAGGATACAACACTTGGACCTTGAACAGGGCCAAATTAATTACTTAGCACATATTTTTGTCTATGTAAGACTAAAAAAACATTATTGTTACAAACATAAAACTCTTTTTTGTTTTGTGTTAATCATGGCAGCCCAGGATGACACAGAAATCAGACTTGATGGGAATCCTGAACAAAGACCTCCTGAATATCCGAGGAAGAATAGTGATGGAAGCTCACTTACTGAAGTTCTAGAAACAATGAGGAATCTTATTGTTGAGCTATAGGTTTTCAAAGCAGACAATGAGAAACTGAAGAAGGCACAACAGGAACAACAGGAAATAAATGAAGTCCTATTGCATAGTGTAGTGACAAAGAAAATCACAAAGGACGACAACCATGAAGAAGAGGTCAGTAAAAGGGCCTCCAATAATTCTGGTCCTGAAGTAGAAAAAGGGGACAACTCATCTGAAGGTACACCTTCAGATGAAGATAAGTCAAAAAAAGACAAAAAAAGGAAACAAGTGGATCACCTTGAGGGAGTCTAATTTAAGAAAATCAAACCCTCTACTTTTGATGGGGAATCCCGAACAGGGGAGGAAGCTAAAGCATGGTTATTAGACATCAAAAAATACTTCCATATATACAACTATTCCAACAATATGAAGGTTAGAATGGCCATTTACAATCTGAAAGGAAAATCCATCATTTGGTGGCAAGATTTGAAATTGGCCAAGGGCCTAAAAGAGAAACAGATGGAATGGTTAGAATTTAAGAAATACTTTAATAAACAATAGCTATATGAAAGTTACTATGAAATAAAAACCAAAGAATTTTATGAGCTATGACTTGGTCAAATGGCTATGGGAGATCTGATAAACAAATTCCTAGAATTACTAAGGTTTGTACCTTATATCCAGGAGGATAAAGTGAAAATCCAACGGTTGCTAAGTTGTTTACCACAGTCATACAAGGAAAAAATCGAATTTGATAATCCCAAGACCTTGAGAGAAGTATTCAGAAAATCTCGAATGTGTTACGACCAATACGAACAACAAAGAAAATTTCCCAAGGATTTGAAAGACAAGAAATAGGACCGAATGAACCAAGGGAAGAAGGGATACCAGCCAACTCCTTATCGTAATGCAACAAAAAGTTTTCCAAGGAAATATTTTCACTCCAACAATCCAAACACACAAGGAGGCGGTAAACCAGTAAATCTTGGAACAAAGAAGTTTGGGGACAGCCCCCGTGAACCATTAAAATGTTGGGAATGTGGAGAACCTCATCTAAGGAGGAAATGCCCACGTTTGATTTCAGCAACCAGAACTATTGTTCACAATATGAAGGAAGGCTCTATGGTGGGAGATGTGGGAAGAAGCTTGCATCAGACAAATGTAGTCGTGGATGGCCGACAAGCTGACCATCAATCCTCTGTGGTGGAAATTGAAGGTAAAATCAATAACACTCGAATTTTTGTTTTAATTGATCTTGGAGCTACATTAAGTTATATCACTCCCGGTATAGTGGATTCAAACAAACTTAAGAAAGTAATACATGAAAAATAAAGACAAATGTGAATATTCTACCGCTAGGATCTTATGATGTAATTATCAGAATGGATTTGTTAGAAGGGCATAAAGCAGTGCTAGATTGTTATGAAAAATCACTTAAGTATAAAGATGAAAATGACACTGCTAGGACAGTTCAAGGTATACAAAAACCAATATCAATTAGACAGATTTCAGCAATGCAATTCAAGAAATGCATGAGAAAGGGTTGTCAAGTTTATGCCATCCAAGTAACAAACCTGTTAGAAAAAGAATATAAACCCAACTTGGAAGATTTTGTTGTATTGCACGATTTAGAGATGTGTTTGTCGATGAGATACCTGAATTACCCCCCATGGAGGGAGATAGACTTTTCTATTGACCTATTATCTGGTTTAGTCCCTATCTCGAAAGAACCTTACCGAATGAGTTTTCCAGAATTAACATAACTAAAAATTTAACTACAAGAATTATTGGACAAAGAATATATCAGATCGAGTGTTTCACCTTGGGGAGCACTGGTCCTCTTAAAGAAAATGAAGGAGAAAACTATGATATTATGCATCGTTTATAGACAATTAAACAAGATGACCATTAAGAAAAAGTACCCCTTACCTAGGATAAATGATATGTTCGATCAAGTCGGTGGGGAAAATATATTCTCGAAATTAGATTTACGATCTGGTTATCACCAGGTTAGGATAAAATATGAGGACATAAATAAAACGGATTTTCGCACGAGATATGGACATTACAAATTTGTGGTTATACCTTTCAGACTCACTAACGTGCCATCCACATTTATGTGTCTAATGAACAATATTTTCAGTCAGTACTTGGACAAATTCGTGTTGGTGTTTATTGACGATATTATAGTATACTCTAAAACAAAATAAGAACACGAAGAGAACTTAAGGATAGTTCTACAAACCCTAAGGAAGCATAAATTGTATGCTAAATTCGATAAGTGTTATTTTTATCAGAAGAAAATACAGTACCTAGGACATGTAATATCTGTAGAAGGCATTGTAGGCGATCCTGAGAAGATAAGAGCCATCATGGAATGGTCGATACCTAAGGATGTAGCAGACATCCAGTCATTCATGGGAATCACCAAATATTACCGCATATTTATAGAGAGATTTTCCAAAATTTATTACGCTATCACATCACTACAAAAGAAGGGAACCAAGTTTAACCGTTTAGAGAAATGTCAAGACAGTTTTAATAAGTTAAAGGAGTTATTAATGACCGCACCCATGTTAAAAGTAGCAGACAAAAACAAAGACTTCACCGTCTATGTAGACATGAGTAAATAAGGACTAGGTGGTGTCCTAACTCAACAAGGGCACGTTATTTGTTATGAGTCCCGAAAAATAAAGGAATGTGAACGAAACTAAGTCACTCATGACTTAGAATTGGCAGTGGTAATTCACGCCTTAAAGATGTGGCAACACTACATAATCAACATAAAGTTTCTGTTATTAACTGACAACTGCAGCGTGAAATTTTTGTTTAGCCAGTCGGACCTTAATGCAAGGCAAGCAAGATGGCTATCCTTCTTGAGAGAATTTGACTTTGAGTTAAGACATATCAAGGGTAAGGAAAACAAGTTAGTTGATGTTTTAAGAAAAAGAGTGCATGGGTTGTTTGAAATAAACATTAGCAGGGAAGAAAGCAATCTTGAATAGAGGATAAAGACTTCAGGTAATAACGACGAAAATTACACTCAAATAGTTGCATAATTACAGAACACTATAGGAAACTCAGAAAAAACAGATCTAAGTGTTGAAAAAAATGGTCTACTACGATTTAAAAACAAAATATACATACCAGATTCGGCAGAATTAAAGTTAACACTTTTGGATGAAGTTCATAAAAAACCATATTCTGGTCTTCCAGGATACCAGAAAATGATAACAGCACTAAGAAAGTTATTTTATTGGCCTAATATGAAAGGAAAAATAACATAATACTTAGCTAAGTGCCAAGATTGTCAGCAGGTAAAAGCCGAACACCAACATCTAACTGGCCTATTGCAGCCCTTACCTGTGTCGGAATGGAAATGGGAGACTATATCGCTGGACTTTATTACAGGTTTTCCTAGAACTCATAAACATAATGGTTCTATTATGGTGGTAATCGATAAACTTAGTAAGTGTGCACAATTTATTCCTATAAAGTCTACTTTTAAATCTATTAACATCGTTGAAATATTCATGAAAAGAAAATTTAGACTGCATGGTATTCCTAAAATGGTGATTTCGGATAGAGATGTAAAATTTACATATGGTATTTGGAAAGAATTGTTTGCAGGGTTAAACACTAACTTGAATTTCAACACAGGTTATCATCCACAAATAGATGGATAGAATGAACGAACGAACCAAATCATAGAAGATATGCTCTGCATGTACGTAAGAACAAAACCAAGGAAGTGGGAAGACTACCTGCACTTGGTAGAATTTGCATATAACAATTGTTGTGGGTGGGAAATACCTCCTATGGACTAGCATTAAGGGTTTTATCATGCATGCAAAAATGACCTAAAGTCTCCTACTTCTTACCAACATCCTAATCATAAACCCCATTATTCATATGCAAATACAAGGTTAAAAAGATCAAGTTATTGTACCTTAGTTTCCATGTTTGATGTCGATCCATTTAGCATTTGGTTGCTCCTTGACTACAATTCTTCTCCCAAAGCTGACCTGCATTCATAAAAGACAAACAAAGAACTCCACATTCATATGATCTATAAACTAATGGGTTAGAGATTCTATCAAAATATAATCAAATTTAAATATTGACAATCTCATATGGCGGGATGAGAATAGTACTTCTTTTATTAATCTCACAAGAGTAACCTTACAATAGTGATATCGACCACTGCTCCTCGAATTTGGTCCTAGTATCCTCTCCAAATGTGCTCCAACTACTTCTGTATATTATTCTCTTCACACAATAGTTGCAAAAGGTTGGGGAAAGGGGAATACTAAATCGGGTATAGTTTCTTTTCTATGATTTTCCTCCCTCCAAATGGGACCCCTACCCCTTATTTTATAGGTTAGGAAGGGATAGGTATTTGGTCGAGTGAACGGCTATGGGTGGTCAAACGGTTTATTTAAATTACCCAAAACTATGTGTTTCATTTGCAACTTTCTGTTTTTCATGTTTTTTTAGGTATATGCAGGTTGTAGTTGGTCAGCCAACGTACACACATGTGCAATAGTGGAGCAGGGCATGTAGGCCTTCAAAAAGGGTGTTTTTTAAGAAGTTGTTCAGTAGTGGCTTGGAAAAGAAGGTAAATGAGATGGCCTGATGCCAAGTAAGCATGTCTGGTGCAATTTAGCATTATAACATATGCCTCCTAATGTGTGAGGTCAGAAAAGCATCTAATGGCCATCTGCAAGATAACAATTGTCTCACTGAGGTGGGAATACCCATGCTCAGAATGAAATAAAATCATGGCTACCAATCAAATACATTGTAGATTGATGTCATATAACTATATAAAGTGTAGCCGCGAGAAATACACATCAGATATACATATCCAAATCAAAAAGATATACATGTATAGTATCCATCTTCAAGAAGCGAATAAGGCCTGATGGCTAGAGATGAGGCCTTCAGAGATTGAGCAATAGATTCAAAATCTTCACAACTCGGGTAGGAGTGTAATATGAGTGTATGACTTCACTACCCAGAGGTCTTCGACGGCTTGTCAGGAACGGACTACAGGATTTTGATGATCAGGTTGAGGGCTTCATGGATTTTGAATAAAGACTTGATTAGGCTTTTGGGATGACTGGGAATGAAGGTAAAAGACAATCTGCAGAGGGGGCCAACTCAATCTTGGTAATAACTTCCCTTGGATAATAGCATGACAAAAATATGAGACTCAGGGAGCATGATATTTTGACATAAGTTCATGATGCAGTAGGCACCGCAAAGTATCCATATGTTTGGAAGAATAACCAAATAGAGGAGGACACGGCTCTATGTAGCAGGAGCAACTTACTAAGGTCATTTTAAATCTCAAGGCTTGATGAACAAAAGGAAGGATGTGATTTTTCCAAGGGTGACTCAATGTGCTGCCAATAAAAAGAAAATACTTTTCCTTTCTTCTTTTTGGGGTATATTTGATTTTTCTGTCTTTTTCAATAATTTTGGAAATCTTGAAAAAGAATAAAAGAATGCCACATTACAAAGGAGGATCAAGTGTCACAGAAATACTAGTTCCAAGCACACAGAACACATGGATACTCAAGGAAAAGGGACATATGCAAGAAAAGGACACTCGGGAAAAATCCTCCATGGGCCAAAGGTGTCAAGACGTAGAGGCAAAGTGCTACAGGGCTTGCATATAAGGCATGCTTTAGATGGTTCAGTTGAGAGAAACATGGAGCCTAAATTAGGCCAAATACCCAGGTACGCAAACGCGATGAATAAGACACACAATGGTAATGTTCTTCAATGTAATTTTAACGAGCCCAGAGAAGGTAATCTCGACGATTTTTCATATTTAGAGAGTCTGAAAAAGAGCAAAAGGAGACTCCACTGGGGTACCTTTTTCAAAGATAGTCTAGTTGATTTGAAAAAAGGGTAAAATAGCACCGACCAGACGTCTATTCAAAACCATTTTAACGAGTGTGATAAAGACAAGATCACTTGGCAATTTTTTCATTTTTAAGGAGTCTGAAAAAATCTTAACTATGGACTCTGTCAGGAATGTTCTTCTGGGCCATTTTAATGAGTGTGAATGAATAAGGTCACTTGCCGATATTTTCAATTTTAGGTTGTTAGAAAAGAGCTTAACTATGGACTCCGTGGGGGTTCCTTTTTCGTAAATTTAGTCCCTCAGGCACGAAAAAGGGTTAAAATCATACATGAGAATACTCTTTTAGGGAACCAAAGCTCCTAGAGTATACCTTTTTTCATACAGTTGACCATCCGGAATGAAAACTGGGTAAACTACCATCGGATAGACGTGACTTCAAATTTTAGTTTAGCGGGCGTGAAAGGCCACGAGATCGTTCGATAATCTTTTCATGTTTAGAGGGTCTGAAAAGGGCTTAAAAGAAGACTCGTTATGTTCTGGGAGTCCTGAGGGTGAGGTCAAGAGTGATAATGCATCATGAAAATGAGGCTCAAACTTGTAATCAGGATAAACTAATAAGGAATCCCGAAACTATAGTCATTAATGACAACATGGATGCCAAAATGCAATCGGGATCTATCTAGGGCATCCATGAAAGGTTAGGCTCTACCACTAAAATATGACACTTCTAAAGAAGCAATGATGGTTCTGTGTCACAAATCGGTGGGATCGATCCTATGGCGTAGTGATAAAGACAACGAGATGCAGAAAGTGGAGGTGGAATCTTAACTTAAATGCAACAATTTGGAAAAAAATGACTTTTTACCAAAGGACCCTTTAAAAAGACCCAAATCTCCAAAAAGTTTACCAATACTCAAAGTAACACTTATCGTAACAATCCAGAGAAAACTCTTGAACCATACTAAATGATTTTCAATTTAGAAATAATGACAAAAAGGGTCCAAAAATTGACAAAAAGTGGCCAAAAAAGTCTATAAATAGAGGTTGGCAGCTCATTATCACTATTGCAAATTGAAAAATTGACTAAAAGCCAAAAGTACCCCCTTTGTGAAAAGAATTGATTCCGAGAGCTTCATTGAACGAAACAAACTTCCTCTTGGACCAAGTAAGTACATAATAACCCCCCTTGCATTTCAATACTTCATTTAAGCTTTTCTTCTTTTTTTTTGAGGGGGCGCTGACCTTTAAAAAGGTCATCCCTACATACACGCGGGCAGTCTTATGACAGCCCATGTGTACCCTATAAGATAAGAAAAATTTAAATAATGCAAGGGTTAATTTCCCCTTGGACTTGTCAATTGCAGGATGTATGTTCACTAGAGGGAGAGGGAGCATGAGGATATTGATTTTTTGGTCGGTGAGGACCCTCCTGCTATTGCCGCATTAGCGCAATGTGGTTTGTTAAAGTTATTCCAATGTCCTTTCATGCGGGCACAACCTAGGCTGTTGAACACTTTAGTTTATTATTAGCATCCTGATGTAGAGGAATTTATGCTTGAGGGACAATCGTTGACTCCAACGACTAAGGATATTTACTTTATGACTGGCCTCTCAAGGAGAGGGGAACCAGTCAATTTTCGCACTTTTCCCTCGGGGCCACACAATATAGTGGAGTTGATTGGAATCCATTCTGAAGTTGGTATAGATAATATGGGCACTCAGGTGCCAATAAACAAGATCTCATACCTATCACTAAAAGTGGCATTTTTTCTTATTGGGTTGATTATAGGATCTGCATCTTTTCATCAGGCTTCATGGGCGCACATGAATTGTGCAGTTCAATTCTTAAATGCATAAGTTTTTGACTGGAGTACCACCTTACTAGAATGCATGAAAAGGAAGCTTACAGAGTGTCTTATGTGGAGGCAAAGGAACTTTGGGTTTGGGACTATTGTTTGTGCTTTATTCTTCAAGAGAGTATCGAGTCTTATCCCGAGGGAGACAGTACAAGGGAATATAGCCTCTTCTCTAGCAATAAATAGATGGGCGGTGTTGTTGCTGTGACAGGGGGCAGGGAGGACTATTGAGGCCTTCGATGACAAGTTTTTCGACTGGTGGTCTTGGAAGATTCTGGTGATAGAGGACTATCCTAATGCTAGAATTGACTTTTCCAGGGAACTTGACATGGGTGTACCTCCTAGAGTGGTACAAGGAGAGTTAGGTATGCTTTGTTTTTTCTTTCTTTTTCAAATTTGTTTAATTTTTATGTTTTTATATATATCATTTTTTTTATATAATAGAGTATCTGACAATTATGTGTCGGTTATGTGCAGATGTGGGGCCAGTGCGTCCAACGGACTTCGTGAGGAACAGGCAATGACCTCGACCAGAGGCAGAACCAGCTACAGCTAGAAGACCAGTAGGCAGGGGGACCTCCAGCCAAAGAGGCTGAGGGAGTATTGAGACGGGTAGAGAGGAAATTTACCTCGCTCACTCGTACAGTCCCCATGGCATAGATCAAGGATCTGCCACCATTTATGCAGCCTCATGTAGTGGGGGAACCACGGACGTGGGTCTATATTTTTTTTCATTTGGAAAACATTGTTGATCATTATAACAGGGCCAATAAGCCCCGTCCTTAGTTAGATTGGACTACTTACGTGTTGAGGGAACTATTTGTATATTTTTGAGGGCATAAGCCCCGTGACTCTTTACTGGATGTATTTTTGAGGCGCTTGCATCCACCCATGTACTCTGATATTTTTGATATTATATATGGATTTTTAGGTCTTTTTTATGTCTTATGGATTACATCTACTTTACAAATGTATTTACATGTGCATGTGTGTGTCTTTCTTATATGTGTGCAAGATGCCAATCTAATATTTGATTAGCTGGAGTATCTATAACTTGATTTAATCTCCTAGGAATATGAAAATATGTAATATAAGAAAAGCTTTGTTCTAAGAGATGTACCCTAAGGAACCGTCGATGTAAAGTAGGATCATGAACATGGTAGATTCCATTTAACTGAGACACAACCAATTGAGCGTCTAAATAGACCCATACGTGGGAGATACCAAGTGACAAAGCGTCATGAAGAAACTCAATAATTGCGTTGTATTCGGTGACATTGTTTGTGGTGTCGCCTAAACATATACCTCCTGAAGATAACAACTGGCCCTGAGGTGTGAAAATCACCCAAGTTGCGGAGGCAAGCCTCTAAGTGTGTCGGCTAGAATTGTCCGTGAATCTGATGAACACCTCTGATTCACTTGACATCTGCTGCAATGAAAAAGATAACATAAAAAATGACACATCCATAAAACCAAAAAACCAAAAGTAATAGTACAAAGACTATACATATGTTACAAAAAGTCACCCAAGGTGACCCACCTATGAGTAATACTTCTTGAGGTAGATCCCATTTCTAGGCTCCGCCAAAAAAATTCCCTCAAAGTTCACCAGACGATAAGCACCCTTCTATAGTACTTCTTTCATGATGAAAGGTATGAACCACATTGGTTTGAACTTGCCTGCCCCCAGGGGTTCCTTATCTTTGTCATAGACCAGGACAAGGTCACCTTCATAGAAAATCTGAGGACGAACGAACCGATCATACTGACACTTAAATTTTTGTTTGTGAACCTCGTTAGACAAGGCTACATCATGACGATGTTCATTGATATGTTCTAGGTATAGTAATCGTTCTTCAAGTGGTGAAGTATCTGGAAATAACTGTACTACCAACTTTAACAATGGGATCTGGCATTCTATAAGAAAGACTGCTTCTAGCCCATAAATGAGTTGAAAAGGTGAGAAACTGGTTGAAGTCGTAACAGACGTTCGGTAAGCCCATAATGCCAAATATAACAGCAAATGACAATTTTAATTGGCCGAATTGATCGTTCATTGTAGAATGGTTTTAAAAATTTTATTTACATGTTTCACCTGACCATTCACTTGGGGGTAGTAAGGTGATGAATGTTCTTGCTCCAGTCCAAGATTTGATGTTAAATCAATCATCATTTTGTTCTGAAAGTGACTACCATGGTCAGTGACAATGTCTCTCGGGATGTCGAACCTTGCTATTATTTGGTTGAACAAAAAGAGATTTGTTGTCTCCCTGTCATCATTGAACATTGGCATAGCTTCGACCCACTTGGTGAAGTAGTCTACTGCTACGATGATATAGTGGTGCCCCCTTGTTGAAGGGGGGTTGCATGTAGTGTGATCAATCCCCCATTTAGTGAAGGGACCAACAGTAATAACGAGAAACATGGGAGTGGGGTCTTCCCTCATCTTCTGAGAGAAGATCTGACACGGGTGGAACTTCTTGACCGATTCAACACAATATTTGATGAATTTCATCCAGAAGTAACTGGCTCATAGAATATTTTGGGTTGTTGCCAACCCAGACAAATGACCGCCACATGCTCTAGTGTGGCAATCCTTAAGCACAATTTCCACTTCTTCATGAGTGATACATTGGCGAAGGCTGCAGTCTACACCTCGATGATACAAAGTGTCCTCAAGTATGAGATAGTTCTTAGCCCGATGGTGTATACAACGACGCTCATCATGAGAAGCAGAGGCAGGGCACTTCAAAGTCTAGAGATAGACAAGCACATCCCCATACCAGGGGTCAGAAGACGCGATAAAAAACATGTTTCCTTTGATAGGAAACTCGTTGGGTATAACATCACCTGATTCGACCGAAAGTTTCGAGATGAGTTCCGTGAAGACCATCGAATTTTTGGATTTCACTAAGACTAATTCCAAGTCGAATTCCTAGAGGATAACTATCCATCTACTAATTTTTCTGTCGATGACTCGGTGTGTCAATACGTATATGAATGGGTTCACGACGGCAATGATGGTGGTCTTGCGAAACAAAATGTAATGATGGAACCGTTGAACAACATGGACTATTGCCAATGTGAGTTTTTCAATATGGGAATAATTGAGTTTCGGTCTAACTAGGCCTTGGATCAGGTAATAAATCATGTATTCTGAGAGAAAATCATCCTCCTGAACTAAGACCATCCCGATGGTCAACTCCGCAGCGGCCAAGTACAATAAGAAATCATTGTTATAATTGGGTGGTAGAAGCATTGGGGTTGATATGAGGGTGCTTTTCAATGCTACAAAAGAGAATTGAGTGGATTCCTCAAAATGAAAAAGAACATCCTTCTTCAATAAACACATAAAACCCTTTGTGATCTCGGCATAGTTTGCGATGAAATGCTGTAGAAAATTCGCTTTTCCCTGTAGAATATGAAGCTGAGTTATGGTGCACGGGGGAGGAAATTTAACTATTGTGTCAACCTTGAGAGGATTGACCATGATCCCTGTTGTCAAAATGATGAAACCTAACAGAGGACCTGATGTGACGCAAAAACTGCACTTGTTTGGATTCAAGTGGATTTAGTAGTAGTGACATCGTTCAAGGATAAGTCAGAGGTGTTCTGGATGATCAACTCTCTTGCGATATCGTGATGCTAAATCATCAAGATAAGCCTCGACTATGTGTTTAAGGTCGTGGAAAGCAAAAGACATGGCTCGCTGAAACGTAGCTCCATCATTTTTCAAACCAAAAGGAATCTTACGATAAGTGAATGTACCCCATGGATAGATGAAAGTGGTTTTGTGTTGTTCTTAGGGTTTTATTTGTATCTGATTATATCTTGAAAAACCATCCATGGACGAAAAGGCTTCAAATCCTATGCAATCATCGACTATCTAGTCATAAACGGCATGGGGAAATTATATTCTGGGCATGCCTTATTCAGATCACACAAGTCCATACATACACAAATAGTGCCCTATTTTTTATTGACTAGCATGGGATTTGACACCCATTGAGTCAACTAGATAGGGTAGATGAGACCAGCTTTAAGTAGTTTCTCTACTCCAGCCTTGATAACTACTTCTTTCCTAGGATTGACCGGACAAATCTTCTATCGGACCAGCTTGACATCAGGATAAGTCATGATTTCATGTTCGACAATTCTTGGGTCTATGCCTGGCATTTCCTCATAAGACCAGGAAAACATGTCATGGAATTATTTAAATAAATCTGTGTAGATTTGAATCTCCTTGGGGGATAAATCTACTCCGACGGAGATATTCTCCATGATGCCATGGGTTCTAGAGATTTCAATAGGTATAGTTTTATCTATTGTTGTCATATTTCCTTCAGCGTAAACAACGTGAGTTGCCAAAGGATTGATAGGACAATATTTATCTCCATTCATAGTTGGAGTGAATTCACCTTCTTCAATCTGTCTTAACTTTTGGAGGAATTAATATCTATGATGAAGATCATCCCAAGGTCTATCTGGACTAGTCATTTCCTCGATAAGCACCTCTTCTGAGGGAAAGACTAAGTCTAAAGAATCTATATCGGCAAGGGAACCTTGAGCCCAAATAGGCTCGAGCACTGGATCTAACTCTTGTGCTGGAGTCGGATCGGGGTCGGAAAAAGCTCGTTCAATGATCGAGTATGCAACTTCTTCCATGGACAAAGGAATGGACATACCATGGTGCTCTATCCCTTCCATCATATTGGATGGGGAAGGAAGAGTCCATGGATCATGAAAGTACATCGTGCAAAATGATGATATTTGAAGAATTTCAGCCCGAGGCTGGTCGGGGACAACTGTCATATAATGGACATTGTCGGTCGGATGCGGGTAATTGAAAGTACCCATCAATGATGGACACAAATCAACCCCTAAATTTATGATGTCGGGCTAAGGGTTATCAATCATCGGGACCATGGAGACTCCCAATGAAGGGTCAGGATGAGAGAAGGATAACTGATCGATGGTCACAATCCGGCCCTTATGAGGAAACAACATGACCCAAACAACTGTCAAGACCACTGCTTGCATAAAATAGGTCCAACTCCTTCCTAACAAAATATTTTAGTCGAGGGATGCATCGACTACTTCAAATTTGACACACACAGTTTTTCCCCCTAACTGCACGGGGAAAGAGGGAATGATCCCATGTGGTCAAAAAGAACGACTGTCAAAAGTTGTAAGTAGAGTAGGTGATGGAGACAAAACAGTTTGTTCGATCGCCTTCCAACACGCCAAAGACATCACGAATGTCGAGGTGCCCTCATCTATCACTGTACGGAAAATATTTCGGGTAAAAGTTTTTGTGGTGTAAGCCACTACTATCTGAAAAGAGACATGGTAAGGAAGAAGAGGTTTTGAGTCAGTGGTATCAAGCATGATCATTCCTGAATTACAAATCTTGGTAGAGCCTAAGGAAGCTAACAGGGCCTTTCTTTCGGAAAGGAAACTCTGGAGGACTTCCAAGGAAGACATCGCACAAGGGGTTTGTGATAAATCCTCCACCATAGAGTAGTTATGGGTGGCCCTTGCATTTGAGTTGTAAGAAGATTTTTTGAATGCACATTTTGGGATGTGCATCATTGTTTCGCCCAACTTCTTCTCAATCTGAAGAGGAAGAGGTGGGTTTTCGACTTCTTTACCCTTCTCATAGGTGCCTGGATTTTCGTAATCATGTGCTCTATCATTATGTAGGCATCACCTTTCATCATATACACATTTGGGGGTGAAGGATTGCTCAAAGAAGGAGGGGGTCCTTCACCGCCCCCTTTCACACTCAAGGAGGCTTGAGTTAGATTTTTCTCGTGTGGGAACGGGTTCGTTAACACACCAGGCTATTGTTGTGCCAATAAATTCCGGGCCTCCGCAAGCCGAGGGAACTGATGGGTTGGGTGGTCTTCCTTGCAAACATTATAAGAATACTTTGACTTCTTATTTTCAATGTCACCCCTGCCATTATTATCGGTGAGTTCCTTATCCCCCTTACCCTTTTTCGATTGTTTTTTATTTTCATCAGGCTACTGGGTCTCCTTTGGTTTTTTCATTTGTACACTGTGTACATACAGCTTTTGGGTAGGGGGAGAAACTGAAGCAGTGATATGGCTGGTCGTTGTTTGTTGTATCAACAATTGTTGCAATTGATTTGACAATGAATCAGCGGGATTGGTTTGTGCTGAACCAATAATTCCATCAACATGTGGTCTAGACCTTTGCCTGGTTTTGTCAAGGATTGACCTCGATGCATCTGGAAAAATCTCATAGAGTAAACTAGACTGAGATTAAATTAGCTCTAGTTGTTGCACTCTCAATATCGCATCTTCCTCAGAAAACACTTCAGATTTTGCGATGTCTTTAGATAACTGGGGTACAAAAGACTTAAGGAACCACTCTAGCAGGAATGTTGGTGGGACTAGCACTTTGATCAAACTCTTCTGGCATCTCCATTCTTGAATGTGATCTAAGATATGGTCTTCTTTTGTCTACTCGAAATTGGCCAGCAATTCAGTGTTGACATCATATCTCACAGGTAATTGGAAATGGTTCAAGAAATCCATTGCCAGTTCACTGAAGGAAAAGTATCGTGAGTGGTCGTGCTCGATGTACCATTTCGCAGCACTCCCTATGAGAGTGCATTGAAATAATCACAATTGAACGAAGTCGTCTCTTAACGAGTTGGATGAGCACCATAAGTGGAAGGTAGTCACATGATCACCCAGATATTCATTAGGCTTGGCCTTGAACTTTGGAATGTCCGAAGGAAACTTGGTTGGCATAGGAGGCCAACTTGGATCATGATATATGGGGTCATTTAAGATCCTTGTCAAATCTGGCAAGTACAGGGTTGCCAGAAACGATAGTTTGGGTTGCGGATTGTAGCCAGGGAAAAAGGATCCTGGGGTTTGACTGGCACCAAGTTGCTAGGAAAAGTTAGGTTGTTGGCCAGGGCTCTAGTAATAACCATGACCGTGACTAGCATATAGATTGGGCGCTTCTTGAGACATCATCGACTAGTTCCCATAATAAGATATAAAGGGCTGAGCTTGTGTCACATTCCAAGGATTTTGGGAGGGGTTGCCCCCTGACGATCCGACGGGCATAGGAGTTGGGACTTGCCTGAGGTTCCACTAGGTATGGAAGGGGTTTTCCCTGATTGACATCCCTGGAAAGGGGACTGGTCCTTGCCATGGATTCCAAGATTCTTGGGAGGAAGGAATTCCTAAGTGTGCCTCCTGTGCAGGAATAGTACCCTGTATAGGATGTGGTTGTCCATAACCGGGGTTGCACTTGGCCAAAATGGAAGCTGATGAGAAAGCGTTGTTACCAAATGCGCCGAATAAAGAGAAAGGTGTCTAACCAACTGACATTTTATAAGGAGGGACTACTTGACTACCTGCTCCAAACGATTTTATGTTGGGCCCAACGGAGTGTTGAGGAACACCGCCAAGCGAGGGGGATGAAGGGGGTATATGACCCCTGTCGTAAGGGAAAGCAATAAAGGGATATGAAGTGCCCCCCATAGATCCTTTCAGAGGAGCACTAGAACTCCCTGCACCCATACCTAAAGTCTGTAGAGTGGAGGAGGAAATTACAGTACTCATACTGAAGCCAGGCATCCCGTATGAGAAAGGAGAGCATGTTGTGTTCTAAGTAAACAGAGCAGTGATAGCCACCATATACAAAATGGAACCATTGCCCAAGGTAGAATCAATCGAGACCATGGTGGCCCAGACTGATGACGATTGCTTAGGAGGTGGAACACCCTCAGTAGTGAAAATCCTGAAGGAAATATCAGTATTCAGTGAAGAAGTCACAGTGTTTGCTTCCATTGTTGCTGGTGACACTACCTGATGCTCCTAAGGTAGAACTTGTACGATGATGGGTGTTGATAGATCAGTGAGGGGAGGTTTATATGAACCAAGAGCCTCTTCTCTGAGGTCAGAAATGATTGGTTCCTCCAGAATAGAAAGTTCTCCTCTCGAAGATGGGTTGGGCACAATTTCCTGTAACCCAATTGTCTCAAAAGACCCTTTCTAGTCTAATTTTTTCCTTAGCAGTGGCGGGGGGTTCGAGGTCAACCGACGGCAGGCCCAGAAGCCTTCAAGAATAGTGGAACTCTTGATCCTCCACTATGTGATAATATCAAAGACACACTATGACAAATATAATCGTTTGAAAACCAGCACGTACTAGAAAAAGTACCTATGAGATAAAACAAGCAGTCACTAACTAGTTGGAAGAACAGTTACAACAACCAACACTAGAGCAACTTACCGGTGCAAGTGCAACTCGAATACGGAAGCACCCTCTGAGTATACTCTGCAAAGTGTGTCCCTATGTCTATCCTAGGTACCATGGTATACCCCTGTAGTCACCTATGTAAGTCACTCGAAAGATAGGAAACTAGGTTGCAAGTGTGCAAATAGTCACCAGGCAGGTACAATCAACAGTCAGGTGGACCGCAATGATCAGGGTATCAAGCCCGAAACCCATCAAGGGTATCAAAAGAAAGTGTTCTGGAAGATGAATGAGGACCTCGAAGGGATTCAAGACCCACGAAGCTCCGTGGAAAATGAAATCAATAGAATCCCAAGACAAACCCTCTATATGTGTTCCCCACTATGTTTGGTCCGGCTTTGGAGGGTTTATCTCTGCTACCTTTCCTTACGTGACCTCGTGTTTATCCATTGTGTTAGAGGGGGGTCCCAGATAAATTTTACGATACTGGACTTTTGACACTCCCTAGCACAGACTCTTATGTTTGTTTTTTCAGCCTTGAAGAGTTTCCTCTCCAATCCTAAATCAAGGCTCTATCCTAGACTAGTTGATGGACACTACAAAACATAAAGTCTAGTTGATTTTAATTAATCGTTAATTTTTTGGCTTGTCTTAAGTCAAAGGTTATGAAAGTGAAACTAGTGATGTTTTGAGAGAAGAAAGAGAAGATAAACAGAAAGCTGGAAACAAAATAACTTCTTCTTGACAATTTCAGATTTGCTCTTTTAAATTCTTTAACCAACTTTTCAAACTTTTTTTTCCTAAGATATTTTAACTGAAAAAATCAAAACAAGATTTCACTCAACTACGAGCTACTTATTGTCCTAATTCAATCAACCGATAACTTACGAAAATAATCTTTTTCCTAATTATTAATGCAAACAATCAACTATTTAACCAAACCAAGAAGTAAAAAAAAAAGATTTTGTGTTTTTTTTTGTATTATGCTTCAAAACAAGAAAATTCAAAACTGTAAGACTTCTTCTTTTCTAAAGAAAAAAGGTGAAAAAATAAAAACAAGACAAGGCCAAAAAGGACTTTTGGCCAACCATAGACTGTGGGGAGTTACTGACAACCAAAAAGGAGGATCAGACTCACTCACTATCTCATCAAAAAACCTATTCAAGAAAAAGGAAGAAACCTTTCAAATGAAAAAGCAAGCTATGTTGGAACACAACCTAGGCTAAAAATTCTATGACATAGGCCATAAAGAAGCAATAAAAACCTGGGAAGTAAAAACTTGACAGGGAAGAGGATGACTGCCTCTTCAAAATTTTCCAAATAGACACGCGATTATCACTTCAACAGTCAGCGTATGCACACAGGATGCCCAAAGATAGGATGTGTATTCATGCTTGTAATACTACTACAGGATATGTATGCCCCTGTTTTTCCTCAAAATAAGAAAGATAAGAAACTAAGCTTAGGCAGGGAGTATTGGTATTGAAGACCAGAACCCCTTAAAGGTACATAAACTCACAATAACAGAAAAAGATACAAATAAATATGAGAAAACAAAGCTAATTTGAGGTTATACCTAGGCTACAGATTGCAACAATAGAAACCAGAACTAGATCCAGAAAACCCCTGAGAAGGATCACTTCTAACAGGGGAGAGGATGATTGCCTCTTTTGAAAAATAAATCTGGACTAAAACACGCTACTAATCTTTCAGCATCCAGCGTATGTACGCGGGCTGTATGAAGTCAGAGCGCATGTATATGTGGGAAGACCTTCTGTAGGCCCCGTATGCCTCTGTTGATTCCCAGAAAAAGAAAAGACAGTTAGGTGAATGAAGTAGGGAGTGATGGTATGGAAGACCAGAATCCCTTCTAGCTCAGACTTTTGCAAAAACTCATAAAAAAGGTAGTAAAACAAATTAAAAGTACCCAACAAGTACCTCCAAAAACCCTAGATATCTCCCCAGTATGGTCACCAATTTTGTTTTGGGTGGGAAATCCCTCCTACGAACTAGCATTAAGGGTTTTATCATGCATGCAAAAATGACCTAAATTCTCCTACTTCTTACCAACATCCTAATCATAAACCCCATTATTCATATGCAAATACAAGGTTAAAAAGATCAAGTTATCGTACCTTAGTTTCCGTGTTTGATGTCGATCCCTTTAATTTTTGGTCACTCCTTGACTGAAATTGTCCTCCCAAAGCTAGCCTACATTCATAAAAAATGAACAAAGAACTCCACATGCATATGATCTATAATCTGATGGGTTAGAGATTCTATCAAAATATAATCAAATTTAAATATTGACAATCTCATATGGTGGGGCGGGAAAAGTACTTATTTTATTAATCTCACAAGAGTAACCTTACAAGAGTGAGATTGGTCAATGCTCCTCAAATTTGGTCCTAGGCTCTTCTTCAACTGTGCTCCAACTTCTTTCGTATATGCTTCTCTTCACACAATAGTTGCAAAAGGTCGGGGCAAGGGGAATACTAAATCAGGTATAGTTTCTTTGCTATGATTTTCCTCCCTCCAAATGGGACCCCTACCCCTTCTTTTATAGGCTATAAAGGGATAGGTATTTGGTCGAGTGACTGGCTATGGGAAGTCAAACAGTTTAGTTAACTTACCCAAAAATGTGTGTTTCGTCTGAAACTTTCCATTTTTCGTGTTTTTTTAGGTGTACGCGGGCTGTAGTGGGTCAGCCAGCCTACACACGCATGCAGTAGTGGAGCAGGGCGCGTATGCCTTCAAAAAGGGTGTTTTTAAAGAAGTTGTTCAGTAGTGGCTTGGAAAAGAAGGTAAATGAGATGGCATGATTCCAGGTAAGCATGTTTGGTGCAATTTAGGGTTATAAAAACAATGGGTACCAAACTTCGGCTAAAATGATCCCTTTTGAGGTATTGTACAACTGAAAGTGTATGACTCCAATTAGCTGGGATAAACCAGTTGACAAACTCATGGTTGGACTAGAGATGCTCCAAGAAATGGAGGGTGCGGTAAAAAAAGTACAACAGTACTTAAAAGAGACACAGGACAGACAGAAAAGTTACGTGGACTAGAAAAGAAGACACTTGGAATTTCAAGTGGGAGACCGCGTCTACTTAAAAGTCAAAGCCCAGAAAAGTTCATTAAAGCTAGGGAATTGTGCCAAGTTGGCACCCAGTTTTTGTGGGCCTTTCGAGATATTAGCTCGAATTGGACCCATAGCATACCAACTTGCACTTGCTTCCAATCTAAGAATTCATAATGTATTTCATGTTTCTTTGTTAAAGAATTATGTTCATGACCCTACTCATATGATCGATTGAAACTTGGTGCAGGGGAACCATAAAGCAATTTCTAAGCGAAACCTCTACGCATTTTGGTTCGGAGAGAAATAGCACTTCAGAATAGAGTCGTCGCTCAGGTAAAGGTGCAATGGAAGCACTTTAGCCTTGAGGAGACCACTTGGGAGTTGGAGGGAGATTTGCAGAAATATCCTCCAATCTTGTTCCAAGAAAGGAAAAAACACTGAGGACAGTGTTTTATTGAAGGGGGAAAGGATGTAACATTCCCCAAAAAATAAATTATTTTTAAGTTTGAAATTTCTTAGGAAATTATTTTTCGTTTTTGGTAAATTCGAAGCTGGAAATTTTTTCCATTTATGGCAATTCAAAATTTCAAAATTAGTTAATTGTAATTGATGATTGTGACTGTCAGGTAGAGATCTGATTTGACCCAACTAACTATTTGACTATGACACTTCTATGAAACAAAATATTTTATATTTATTGCTGATGGAAAAATGGAACAACCAGGTTAAAATCAGTTGACCATGACTCCATGAGTGGGGAACATGTTGGAACTGCCTCAAGGATGATTATTACAAGTTGAAAATTAGGAATTTGGCCATTAGCAGCCCCTAAAAATCGGGGATTTGGAAAGCTGTGAAAATTCCCAAGGGGAAAATACCTAAGAACTTTTTCTTTTGATATATAGCATATGGGAGGAGGTAAGACACTACCTAGTATGCTAATGAAAGGAAGGATTTCTTGTTGTTATGAACACTAATTGTTGAGTGTGAGGAAACGTGAAACTGTTGAGACTGAAGGACTATTGTTGAGGAGGAGTTACGATTTCTCCCTCATAGATTCATGGTCAGACTAGGGGGTGAATGAGACAAGTAATATGACTGTTTTGTTCTAAGGTTGGGAGGAACTTGGTTGTTCCTTTTGTTGTTTTAGTACTTATCCAAATATGTTCATCTACTACCCCCTTGTTGTATTTTCATTGATGAAATGATTGATATTATATATGTCTTATACTCCTGGATGGATACCCTATTGTTCATATGTGAATAAATGGAATCATAATGTTACTGTATGTTATCTGTTGTAGACATAATCTATTCTACTGAGAAATCCATCTATAGGATTATTGCATGTTATCTGTTGTAGGAATAATCTATTCTACTGAAGAATGAATCTATAGGATTATTGTATATTATCTACTATAGGAATGATCTATTTTACTGAAGAGTGTATATATATGGTTATTGTATGTTATCTTCTATAGGAACAATTTATTCTATTAAAGAATACATCTATATAGTTATTGTATGTGATCTGTTGTAGGAGCATAACCATTGTATTAATGGATGGACTTATAAAACGATGTGTATTATCTATGGTAGGAATAGATCTAAATCTTGACAGTAATGGTATTATAAAGCTACTGTGTATTAGTCATGGAAAGGATAGATCTATCTTGCATAAAGTAATAAATTAACCATGAAGATACGAAATACAAATTCTAGAAATTTCTACCAGTCATGAGGTCACATGCCTATAAGATATTCAAATTCTGTAGTAAAACTTCACCCTGTGCAAACACTTAAAGAAATCTGGAAAATGAATTTTAAGAGTATTATACACGTTTATATTTACACACAAACATAGCTCTGTGGGTTATATAATTCGGCTGTAGAAGTTGTCGAAAACGCGAATACCAATGAGGCTTGAAATATTTACTCATGTAAATTTGATATATATATATATATATATATATA